>JAQGAE010004376.1:0-12904 GCA_034696685.1 Julus scandinavius | reverse complement strand
ATGCAATTCTAAAACAGTTTTGAAACTTTATTATCAGCTCGTTTTCTTGCTAATTCCTTGTACAATTAGGACATACTTACTTGAATCACATATTTCGGCCCCTATTTTCTTTCATGGAAAACTACCAGCCAATATATGGAGGGAGGAAACATCCCATAATAGTTAATCAATATGAGCATTTATAATCTTAATTGTTTAGAGGGGTTTATTAGATTAGAGGGATTAACTAGTTTAGAGGGGTTTGTTAGATTAGAGGGGCTAATTAGATTAGAGGGGTTAATTAGATTAGTATTTGTTAGATTAGATTAGAGGGGCTTTTTAGTTTAGAATGGTTTATTAGTTTAGAGGGGTTAATTAAATTAGAGGGGTTTATTAGAAGGGAGGGGTTTATTAGTTTAGAGGGGTTATTTAGTTTAGAGGGTTTATTAGTTTAGAGTAATTCTGCAAGTTTAAAGCATCTTTAAAATTTGGTTGAAGGCTGTGAAGACTTCTGGGAATACAAATGGCCAGAATTGTATCAAATTTCTGTATAATATTTTCTGCAGGAAACGCACTGGGGTATTTTTCTGGTCATTTTCTGCACATTATTTTTGTACGGGCAGTTTTCTAGATGTTATCTGGGTTTTCCAGCAGTAGAAACAGCGTTGGGAAAAAGGAATAGCTTCCCAAGGGGAGCAACCTTTGAAGGGGACAATGTCCAATAACTTATACATTTTTTAATGTTTAAAAAAATTAGTCCTGGAAATTTTTGATCAGCCCTTGTATTTGCTTGAATACCCACACATGCCACACACACCCACATATGGCATTTATTTGCTGACTGTAGTGTACTGAGTTAAATTGAACTGAATTGAAAGCCACAATTTTTAATTTATCACATTTTCCCCCCCGCAGTTTACCAGAAATAAGATTGCTGAAACCTATGAGTAGAAAAATGATGAGCCAAACTTTTGTAAGTACATATTACAGAAACCGTGTTTTTGTTTCACGTTAACTTTGGTGCTTATCAGCCTATTTAAGGACGATGAGTAATCAATTTAAGTCAGTTTAATTAATAATGACTCCAAAACAACGTGAGATTTTGTGTGAAAGTCATTTAATTGAAAAAATTGTAGAACAAATCGAGATATTGCAGGAGAGTTGAAAATATCATGTGCTGCTGAACATAATCCTGTGAGGGAAATACATGAGACAGGAACGTTCGCTATGAAATCTAGAATAGGCCACCCATGAGCTAACTTCGTGAGGAAAATGACTGGCTGTAAATTTACCTTGAAAAATCCAAAAGGGTCTTCAAAGATGATTGCTAAACACCTGGCATCAACATCAGGAAAGCCTGTTTCAACACAAACCATCACAAATTTTCGTCCTAATGCTAGTAGGGGAGAAAGGGTAAGAATGGGCCATTTTTCACCTTTTTATTTTTAAAATGATTCACAAACCATAAAACGTAACAAATTTTATTAACAAATTTACTTTATACTATTGGGAATATTGTGCAGTGTTGAAAATATTTTCTTATCACTAAAATAAGAAAAATAATTGAAATAAAACTAGTCCCATATTGTTAACATTGCAGGAAGATTGGGACGGTTTATAAAACTAAAAATTCAAAATTCAAAGAATTTTACCACACTAAATAATTTTTGCTTGATTTATTGCAATAATAGAAACACACTTTACCTTTTTGCTAGATATTCTTACGAAAAATGACGAACTATTGAAAATTAACCAACATCTATGCAAAACGTGTAATTTCCCGAAATTTTGATTTTCCTCCACACAGAAAAGGTTGGGGAAGCTTCAGAATGAGATTATCTTTTGTAATCATGTTTATGACTCGTGTATCATTAAATTTACAACTTACGGTATTCTCCTTTCTTTGCAAAAAATACATTTCAGCTTCTTCGAATTCATACCCATATTATTTTTTTTGGCAAATCTCACCAACACAAAATCACCTGCTCTAACTTCAAACAAAAAAAAATTTGCACGTGAGACCTACTGCATATGCTAAAGTTCTAAAAGCAAAAATGCATTAAATTCCAGTAATAGAGACTGTCCCATTTCTCCTGCACTGTTGTGTCTCAATTCTCCTGCTGAGAAGAGTTTAATATTGGAAGTAAAAACATATTTTGGTAGTGAAATCACACTTTTCCTTCCCATATTCTTGTGTTTCATCAGAAGGCCACCATATTACACAAAAAAATGGAGGAACACAAGTGTGATGTAGGCACACGAGTGTCAAACTTTTTACACTTTCAAATATTTAATTATTGGCTATGTCCCTACTCACTCTCCCCTATAGATGGTCAAAAGCATCAGTAACGTAAACAAGCAAAAACGCATTCAATTTGCTAAGAAATGTAAGGACAAGCCATTGAAATTTTGAAAAGATGTCGTATTCTTGGATGAGAGTAAGTTTGAGGTCTTCAAATCAAGCAGAGTAATTACTGTATGAAGAAGGAAAGGTACTGCTTTAGACCAACAAAACATACCGAGTACAGTAAATTATGGAGATGAAGTGTGACAATTTAGGGTTGTACACTATGCCAGAAATGCATAAACTCGCACATAAAACATAAGTATTTGATTATTAAAAAAAGTCCTTTGAATCAACACATGCAAATAAGATTCCAACAATAGAAAAATAATGATATATGGAGAACAAATTTATTAATGAGAAAAAACCAATTTAAACCTGTAAATAAAGTATAAACTCAACTTACAACAGTTCAGAAATCATGAAATTAATAGTGGGTTGGTCCTCCCTGCACCTCAATAACATCTATCATTCTGTTGGGCATTGTTTGAAGTAGTTTTCGCAAAACATCCATGTCAATCTTGTCCACTCACATGACCTTTTGTTTATTTCGCTCGTAAACAGACTTTGTCATCAAACCCCACACATTTTCCACTGGATTCAGGTCTGGTAAATTTGAGTGTCATGTAATCATATCAACGTTTTCTCGTTCAAAAAACTTTGATGCATGCACACTAGCATTGTCCTTTCGATATTTCCAGTTTTGGCCACCAAAACGAAATCCACGTGGGATTAAGTGATCGTATATCAATTGTTGATATTTTGTGGAATCCATTTTGCCCTCAACTAATACAATATCTGCCTTGTCTCCTGCTCCAAATGTAGCCCAGACCATTACTCCGCCTCTTCCCTGCTGAGTGCGAAGATTATGCCAATATGAAGAGTCCATCAGGGCTATCTAGACAGAAACGTTTTTCATCAGAAAAACCTTTCGTTTCATTCCTGATGCACCATTCGAGCCGTTTTGGTCGCATTCAATACGCATATAAACCTCTTTCAATGTGTTTTCGTCAGGAATCATCGGTAGGTAAGTGGTAAAGGTATTGAACTGGGAACGCTTGGTACATAGGTTCGATCCCTGCTGAGTGACGTTTGTTTTAACATAATTAATAAGACCATTCAGCAGTAGGACCATTGGATTACAACAATTGGAGAGTTTCAATGGTTGCACTGAAATATTGAATTGTCTAATTTACAAACACCCTTCGAAACAATAATTGGATGAATGGTTCAGTTTTTTTGTATTCCAATTGTTTCTTTCACCAGGGTGCAGTAAGCACATGCGTGTTTCGACAAACGTAGATTTTTACGGGAACGATGAAAATGGTACTGTAATCAAAATTAAAAGTGTGCTCACCAGGAATACAATTAAAATTGTATATGGTGCAAAAAATATTTGTTAGCAAACTGGGCCATGAATTAATTAAGGCCTGGTTTCATTCATTTAACCATCTGTTACTAAAAACACTTGGTGAATGTGTGGAACTAGTGCATCATTTTGACTAAGTACACATTCACTCACTTTGACTAAGAAAAATTACAGACTCCTGATGGGGATAGGCTAGCAATAAATCCACACTTCAAGGAAACGGTTTCCTGAATGCTGTTTTTAAACATCAGCAATTTAGGATTATGATTGTGGGAGATTTTTGAAGAATTTGTTAGTTATTCCGTAAAATAATCCACAACTTTTTCAGATCACAGCCATTACACTAGACAAACTGTTGCGGAACACTAGGCAAAAGGTTGGGGTTGAATATTTCACAACCTTACAAAATGGTTTACTACTTTTCTCAATGAAATAAATAAACAACTTGTCTTGAAACAATGTGCACTATGTTGATGAATTCTAATTGTTTAGCTATATGCACTTAGTAAATAAAGGTAAATCTTCAATCATCCTACCCATGTGAAAAAGGTGTGCCCGAAATAATTCTGCAGAAAAAACTTTTTTTCTTCATAAAACATTCTGCAAAAAAATTCTGCATAAAATATTTGCACACCACAGAATTCTGCAGAAAAAATTTGCAAAATATATATATATTAGCAGTTGAAGCATACCCATACCAAAATGACATGCAGAAATTCTGCAGAAAATATTCCCCGTTCAAATAACCCCTCTAAACTAATAAACCCCTCTAATCACATTTTCATCACATAATATTTAGGTAATAAATATGAGCATTTATAACCTTAATGGTAATGAAGTCCCAGTACAGTGGAACCTCAATTTACGAACCTCTCTATTTACGAACAATTCGATTTACGGACCCCACGTTGTTTCGATTTACGAACTGACGTTAATCCAATTTACGAGCGGGACATAACCCTGTGTGCTACCAAAAATGTGCAAATTTTTAGTGAATATGGCGTTAAGAAGAACCACAAGCGTATACATGTTGATTTAAAAAAGGAAATTATAGCTAAACTTTTTTTGGAAAAATTTTGGATCTTGCCAAGGGGTATAACATAGCGTGTAAAGGTCCTCGGAACCGAATTGAAGTACTGACAAAGCGAAAGCCGGGCACAACATATGAAATCACTCAATTTTTTTTCAAACTGCGATGAGAAAAACATAATGGTTTAACTTAAACTCAAGCGGGCTGCTACTTCACAGCCCCGACCAAATACATCCATATTGAGTCCGAGCCTGCACGTGCGTCCCCCGAGCTGATCTACCTGGTCACCCCCAAAACCCAAACTGCCCTGTCAACCCGAACATCCTAGCAAACCTTGCATAGGAATGCTCGTCAGCCCTGGGCAACAGTCCATACTTTACATTCCGCGATCATCAAAAATAACCCACATACTCCGCACCGGCTGACCACGCCCAAGGGACATACTGCGCCAACCCTGCCCCCGACCTCAGGGGTTATTACAAGCGAAATCGACAATCTGCACTATTCTAAACTATAAAGATGAGGTTTATTTTTTGGACATTAAAATGTGTTCTTCTAATATTACTGTTATATGTGAACCTTCCATGCATTTGTAATGTATCTAAAACTGTAGAACCAAGTAAAAATGTGATCAGGTTGGTGTTGTGCAGATCCTCAAAAAAGCACCTATCGACAACACAAAATTGATTAAAATATGTGAAATATCGGGCAGTCAGTGTTGAGCAAACGAAGACATTTTTCGGACCTCCTTAGTACACAAGCCCTTCATTTCCAGGTCAGAATCCAATGCCGATTCTTGCGCATTTTGTCATTCAACTGTCAATAAATTTAATTCCACATATAATATTGTATTATTTCTATACATAATACCATACAATGTTTAAAAAAAAATTGGACAAGGAACGCATTATTTGGATTTACATTGATTGCAATGGGGAAAATTGATTTGAATTACAAACTTTTCCATTTACGAACAGGGTCATGGAATGGATTAAGTTCGTAAATCGAGGTTACACTGTATTAGCTAACCATAACTCCCTTTTATAAATTAATGCTTCACTTCCAAGTAGAATAAGTGGCCAAGTGGGTAAAATCGTTAGGCTGGTGTTAGCAAGTTTCCAGGTTCGATTCCCTCTGTGAACAATTTTTTTTTTGTATGGGTATGCAGAAATATTTATGCATATTATTTTCTGCATAAAAAGGGACCAAATTTCTGCAGAATTCCACACGACTTTCTGCCAGGCTTCGAAATTAGCGGGCGTTAGGTGCATTTTGCTACTACAAGTTTGCTTTTGGCGACTAGGATTTTCTACACAGACATCATTTTTGACGCCTAACTTTTGCAGGTTTTTTTTTGTATGTCCGTGTATTGCTTTTGTGGCAAATTCTAGCCTTTCAAACTCAAAGGCAATCCTATCTTCTTAACACCAGATAAGGAATTGGATTAAACAGCATGTAGCACATACATTAGAAACTCGATTATCCAGACCTCAATCATCCAAGATCATCCAATCATCCAAGGAGCCAAGATTTTTTATTTTTTTTAAGGTGCGTATGCACCAAACGAAAGGTGAAGACACATGAACCATACACATGTTACCTTAATGTATGTATACCTGTAAAGCTCGATCTACTAAATTGAAAGACCACCAATTCTTCTAAAAAGGAACAATTTTAGTTATATTTGCATTTATAAAAGAATAATGGCGTCACAGTAAAAGTTTATTAAGTCTGTATATCTGTCTGACCGTCTTGTCATAAAGGTGAAACATGGTGTACTAGGTTTGGGTTGCATTTCTTAATATTACGCAATACATTTCTGCATTTTGTTAAGTTAAGAATGCTGTCTCATATAATGAAAGTTATGCAAAATAAGTTATTTAATTCAGCTGCTGATCACTTTTGAAATTGTCCTTCGATTTTTCTCCAGAACTTAGCTCCTTGTTACTGAAAAATGGTGTGACATGTTGCGACAAAATCGTGCACTCGGTTAACATTTGGAATCAAGAAATTGAAAAAAACAATCCTGTAGCGAATTATTTGCATCACTCTCAAAATAACATGTGCAGCTGTTATCAAAGTTAAAGACGGTCCAACAAGCTATTAACTTGCTCAATATTTGTTAAAAATGTGTTTTCCAAATTGAGTTGCGTTTGATTCATAGGTTAAAAGAATGCCCTCCAACATTTATAAGGAATATGTTTTAAAGGCCATTCAAAAAGGACATCCTCAAACGGGGGTGGGGGTGTCTGATTGCATGTGGACAAGGGGTAGGGAGGGGGTAGCCATTCTGGATACCCTACTTTAAAAAAAGACACGCCTGTAGGTAACCACCGACTAGCAACTCAGAAATTACCCTATACAGTAGAAACTCGATTATCCGGATTTTTGCTTATCCGGATGACCCAAGGTCCGAATTAGTCCGGATAATGGAGTTTCTACTGTAAATGGTAAATCCTAATTCTCGATTATCCAGACCTCAATCATCCAAGATCATCCAATCATCCAAGGAGCCAAGATTTTTTATTTTTTTTAAGGTGCGTATGCACCAAACGAAAGGTGAAGACACATGAACCATACACATGTTACCTTAATGTATGTATACCTGTAAAGCTCGATCTACTAAATTGAAAGACCACCAATTCTTCTAAAAAGGAACAATTTTAGTTATATTTGCATTTATAAAAGAATAATGGCGTCACAGTAAAAGTTTATTAAGTCTGTATATCTGTCTGACCGTCTTGTCATAAAGGTGAAACATGGTGTACTAGGTTTGGGTTGCATTTCTTAATATTACGCAATACATTTCTGCATTTTGTTAAGTTAAGAATGCTGTCTCATATAATGAAAGTTATGCAAAATAAGTTATTTAATTCAGCTGCTGATCACTTTTGAAATTGTCCTTCGATTTTTCTCCAGAACTTAGCTCCTTGTTACTGAAAAATGGTGTGACATGTTGCGACAAAATCGTGCACTCGGTTAACATTTGGAATCAAGAAATTGAAAAAAACAATCCTGTAGCGAATTATTTGCATCACTCTCAAAATAACATGTGCAGCTGTTATCAAAGTTAAAGACGGTCCAACAAGCTATTAACTTGCTCAATATTTGTTAAAAATGTGTTTTCCAAATTGAGTTGCGTTTGATTCATAGGTTAAAAGAATGCCCTCCAACATTTATAAGGAATATGTTTTAAAGGCCATTCAAAAAGGACATCCTCAAACGGGGGTGGGGGTGTCTGATTGCATGTGGACAAGGGGTAGGGAGGGGGTAGCCATTCTGGATACCCTACTTTAAAAAAAGACACGCCTGTAGGTAACCACCGACTAGCAACTCAGAAATTACCCTATACAGTAGAAACTCGATTATCCGGATTTTTGCTTATCCGGATGACCCAAGGTCCGAATTAGTCCGGATAATGGAGTTTCTACTGTAAATGGTAAATCCTAATCCAATTAGGGCTGTATTCATAGGGAATTCCGCAATTCTGTTTCTAAATAAGGATAACTAAATCTAAATTACATCCAGATGGGCACAAATTGCCAAAAGGGCAATTTTCTAAATAAGTAGCTGAGAAACTAGTTCATCATCTATGTTTCACCCCACTTTATCTTCTTTTTCAACTGGCCCATCACATGTCATTAGCTTTCATTCGCATTAAGTCAGTGCCTACTTATGTTTAGAATTTGCAACACTGCAACTGAATGTTTAACTACACTTTTTTGTACATCAGTTTTTCATAAGTATAAATGAGTAAGCGTGATATTACCTGCTATTTTAGTTTGTTAGGTAGTGACAAAAATAAACGTTTAAAGAATGACATCCATAAAGACTTTCAAAACGAAAGTGAAAAAAACGAAAAAATGAAGATTGGATTAGAAAGGTTCCACGTAAAAACGTTCATTCAAATACTATTTTGAAATGGAAAAAACATTCCTTGGTTGGAAACGAAGGAAAACGGTCTAATGATATGCTACATTTGCAATGAATTTGCAAGGCAAGAAGACTCAAGTTTTGTTTTTGGTTGTCCTGCCTTCAGATTTGAAACTAAATACAGTATTCCTTTTTTTTCCGTTTTGAATCCTTTTTACTTTTTGTTCTATGAGTATCAGAATGTGCTATAAATGAATAAGGGTGGTCAGTTATAATTTCAAAAAAACATCTTAAGTAAGGAAATTTCAAAATTCCATTTCTAAAGGAAGGATGAAAGCTTTTAATACCAGTTGTTAATACCTCAAAAATAAAGCTTTATGAAAAACTTTATGTAAAAAGCCAGTTATTGCTAGTGTTTTTGGTATAGTTTAGGGGGATATATAATGTCCAAGTTTTGTTCATCTAGCATTGGAAGTTATTTCACTGTTTGATTACATACACATAAAAGCTGTTTAATTTTTAAATTGCACCTAGGTGAAGCATTTTGGCGACTAAGAAAAAATTCTTAGGTGCCACTGACACCTGACTTTCTTCTCCTAATTTCTAACCCTGCTTTCTGCACTGTGCATAATTCTGCAGAAACTTTTTCATTTGGGCACAATTTCCCGTGGTACATCTATACTTCTCACGGCATACCAGTCGAAAAACACTGGTCTAGAAAAAAGCAAAATTTCAGTTAGAACAGCCGAATCAAATCTCGATTTCGCTCTTATAAATGCATGCCATGTAAATAAGAAATAAGATCTGTTCAAATTAAAATCGTTTGATATTGAGGTAAAGTCTGCCTGTAAGTCAGCACCTGAATTGTTAACTCTTATAGCCTTTAACTTACAGCATAAAAACGGGAAATAATTTTCGAAACCTGAATTATGTACTTAACACGAAACACAGCCATGTTTATATTGTACAGATAACAAAAACTGCGTATAAACAACGATAGTGCCGGGAAAGACAATTTGCGTCGAATACTCCTTCCGGTGGTAAAGGGTCTTAATGAAGGGAGTTCATGAAGTCATTTTTCAGCTGTGACTTTCGTGCTGTTACCTGAAACAAAACTTCACGATCACAAAGTATCCCACTCAGACCCAAACTGGTTTGCGGTATTGATCCGTCCTTAAAAGACCGCGCAACTTACAGCAGCTTTTTGTTCATGTTTGGTAGTGAATTCTTCAGTATGTGTGATAAGATAGGGCAGTTACAACTGGTCAGACCTCTCAAAAGATACGCGGTACCGCGAATCTTGATAAAGGAATGAAATGGTTATTATGCTGGTAACGTTGAAACTCACCTGTTTCTCTGCCATGTTTATCTTTTCCTTAAGGCGTCATGAACAACGAAACCCGAAAAAAAGTAACGATTTTGAACCCGTGTTCAGGCTTCAAATATGGCTACCGTGATACGAAAAGCGTCCGCACTGAAGCGCTGCTATAGATCTTGAAATAAGTGTTCGGTAATGTTCCAGCCATGTATGCACTTTCGCATTGAACCGAAAGGGCACAAACAACCAAGAACTAACAATCCGAACCCAGTTCATGCTTGTGGGATGTGTTCGTACGGAGCCCTGTTTTGCCAAGCATTTCGCAAATATGTTTTTGCTATGTGGACGCTCACCAGATTTCTATAACCGAGTTTTATGAACCATTTGCCCAAAAAAGCGTGTTTCCATGAAATATTTCGGCGATCGCCCTAGCATAGCCCCCTTTATACACCAGGCCCCTGCATTATGGTTTCTCTAATGGGAAAACATTGACGCTAGGTGGCGACTGCGGTGTGCCCCCAAAACAACACAAAGAATACGCATACACTACTTTTTCAAAGTTTCCGTGCTATTTGTACGCTTTCTGATTTAGTTTGATAACTATTACAATTTTATAATATCATATGTGTATAACAAAATGCTCCATGCTTAGTTACTACGAGCAAATAATTAGAATAATGCATTTTAAAGCAACAATCTTTGCAAAAATCAATGGCGCCAAATTTGAATTTGTTCACCATACAATTTTCTATTGAACAAACATGTACATGGTACACATGTCCGTATTTTACGGACTATAAGACACTATTTTTTTCCAACAATTGCCTCCGAAATTTAGGTGCTTGTTATACCCACGTCTTATACTACTTGTGTTTTTTTTTAAAAATTGCTAAAAAAAGAAAAAAGGTGCAACTTATAGTCTGTAGCGTCTTATAGTGCATAAAATACGGTAATAAATATGAGCATTTAAAACCTTAATGGTATTAAAGTCCCAGTACCGTGGAACCTTAATTTACGAACGTCTCTATTTATGAACAATTCGATTTACGAACACCACATGTTGTTGGATTTACGAACGAGACAAAACCCTGTGTGCAACCAAAAATGTGCAAAGTTTTAGTGAATGTGGCGTAAAGAAGAATCACAAACATATAAATGTTGATTTAAAAAAGGAAATTATAGCTAAACATGAAAGTTGTGATCGCAATTTGGATCTTGCCAAGGAGTACAACATAGCAAAATCGACGATCTGCACTATTCTAAATAATAAACATGTGGTTTCTTGTTTGGTATTTAAACTGTTTTCTTCTAATATTACTGCAATATGCGAACCTTCCATGCATTTGTAACGTATTTAACACAATAAAACCTTGATCAGGTTGGTGTTGTGCAGAGCCCCAAAAAGCACCTAGAGACAACACAAAATTGATTAAAATATGTAAAATATCGGGTAGAGTCATTGATGAGGTGGAATTGAGAGGAAAAGGCGGTGTTGAGCAAACGAGTTCATTTTTCGGACCTCCTTAGTACACAAGCTGTTCATTTCCAGGTCAGAATCCAGTGCTGATTCTTGTGCATTTTGTCATTCAACTGTCAATAAATTTAATTCCACAAATAATATTGTATTATTTCCACACATAAAACCATACTATGCAAAAAAAATACATTGATTGCAATGGGGAAAATTGATTCGAATTACCAACTTTTCTATTTACGAACAGGGCCATGCAACGGATTAAGTTCGTAAATCGAGGTTCCACTGTATTATCTATCAATAACTCCTTTTATAATGCATATTTCTCTAGTAGTACAAGTGTTCAAGTGGGTAAAAGCGTTAGGTTGGTGTTTGCAAGTTTCCAGGTTCGATTCCCTCTGTGTGCTGTTTTTTTTTGTATGGGTATGCAGAAATATTTATGCATAATATTTTCTGCATAGAAAGTTATGCATAAAAAAGGGCCAAATATGTGCAGAATTCCAAACCACTTTCTGCAGAAAATTTTATGCTGACTGTGCATAATTCTACAGAAACTTTTTCATATGAGTCCCGTTGCCCAAGTCCAGGTATGGAACCCTTGTGAAATATCTCTAGTGCTAATAAAGTAATAATCCCTAGACTTAATACACTAATAACATGCTTCCAGCTAATAATACAGAGAGCGATTACACCCCCTATACCACATGCCAGAAAACACTCAGAACCGCACCCAAAGACCACTTACCTGCAAGGTCCCAAGAGGTTCAATTCCCAACCGTTGTTGGGAAGAGGCCCAAGGTCCCTTTGCTTCCTTGCCTCCCTGTCTGACCTAGGAGAACAGTACTTTCGTCTCACCCAAGCATAGTCTGCTCTGTTCTCAATCTAGAACTTCCCCAGGTAGCACACATAGGTGCAAACTACGTAAAAAAACCCGTTTTGTCAACCATAGACTAATGGTTGACAAAACGTTTCTCAGACACGTTAACATGTGGGTAAAAGTGTCCAGCAAACGAGACGTTTTTTTGGACACCATTTGTTATCGTTTTCGGTTTATGGCAAGTTAACCGAAGTTTAACCATTTTGGTCATCAATTTAACCAATAAAAAACCATTATATAACCTTTTTTATATTCTCTAAAAAAAGGGCTTTTAATACATAAAAAACACCTTCACATACCTTATTTTTCGTTCTTCCTGCTGGTGCTTGTTTGAGGACGATTTTGCTGTTATAATCATGCAAATAATAAAATATCAAAGAGAATTGCATATATAATTTAAATTTTTTTAATTTTAAAAATAAACATATTTACATGGTATTTACATATCAGAAAAAGCTGTTGGAATGTTACAGCTGGGTCTTCACCAAGACGTACATTGTATCAAACTTGACGTTTTTATTAACATATGCAAAACAGCTTGCCATTTGCGTTTTTTTTCAGCTGCTATTTTGTAAATATCAAAACATGTTAAATCTCGTTAATCTTGAAACAAACCTGGAGGGCAAACTGCTTTGCATAT
>JAQGAE010004375.1:0-12906 GCA_034696685.1 Julus scandinavius | reverse complement strand
TTCCCTGACCATTCCAAGTCTATCAATTTTCCCTGACCATTCCAAGTCTATCAATTTTCCCTGACCATTCCAAGTCTTTCAATTTTCCCTGACCATTCCAAGTCTATATTAATTTTCCCTGACCAATCCAAGTCTATCAATTTTACCTAACCATTCCAAGTCTATATTAATTTTCCCTGACCATTCCAAGTCTATCAATTTTCCTTGACCATTCCAAGTCTATCAATTTTACCTGACCATTCCAAGTCTATCAATTTTCCCTGACCATTTCAAGTCTACCAATTTTCCCTGACCATTCCAAGTCTATCAATTTTCACTGACCATTTCAAGTCAATCAATTTTCCCTAACCATTCCAAGTCTAAAAATGTTCCCTGACCATTCCAAGTCTATCAATTTTCCCTAACCATTCCAAGTCTACCAATTTTCCCTGACCATTCCAAGTCTAACAATTTTCCCTGACCATTCCAAGTCTATATTAATTTCCCCTGACCATTCCAAGTCTATCAATTTTCCTTGACCATTCCAAGTCTATCAATTTTCCCTGACCATTCCACGTCTATACTAATTTTCCCTGTCCATTCCAAGTCTATCAATTTCCCCTGACCATTCCAAGTCTAAACATTTTCCCTGACCATTCCAAGTCAACCAATTTTCGCTGACCATTTCATGTCTATCAATTTTACCTAACCATTCCAAGTCTATCAATTTTCCCTGACCATTCCAAGTCCATATTAATTTTCCCTGACCATTCCAAGTCTATCAATTTTACCTAACCATTCCAAGTCTACCAATTTTCCCTGACCACTCCAAGTCTATTAATTTTCCCTGACCATTCCAAGTCTAAACATTTTCCCTAACCATTCCAAGTCTATCAATTTTCCCTGAGAATTCCTGATTCCCCAAGTCCTGAATGCCCATATTTGGCCTAATGTGCCCACTTATTTTGTTATATACACACGTGTTTAAGTTACGTTCACTGGTGTATCAGGCAAAATCATACAATTAATAAATATACAGAGCCTGCAATACATCAATACTTTATCTTCTCTGTTATTAATTCCGGAAAACCATTCCCATTAACCGGGAATAAGGGACACATTAGTAAAAGATACACACGTTCTCAGTGCAAGTACGAATACAGTCAACCATATCATTTCTGAACCCTACTGATATTGCAATTTCATTTCCATTTCCCTCAACAATGGGTAAGGTGACAAATGACGCCATTATTTCAGTGCTGTGATTAATTAACAACAGCACAAAGTTTAATTAAGGCTTTGTCTGGTTTTTTTTTTTTCTCACTACCAGACTGGTCATTGCCCTTGCACCGATTGCAATATTGCATTTGTCAAACAGGATTACCATAAAATAAAATATGACACATGTTCAAACAGTCATTATGAATTAATAGAAATCGTCATTAGATTCAAATTTTGGCTTTCCTGAAACAGGATCAAAAGCAAATGAAATTCAAATTTGTTAATTGGCATACTAACATGATTTTCAAAAGTTTGTCAATTCCACGTTCATTTTGGAAATGCAAAGATCAGAACTTCACATTTATCTTAATGAAGTCTCGTCAATCAATTGGAACTAATCACTGGCAAATCTCAATTAGCTTCGAAGGGGGCATATGCTTTAGACAAACCCACTGATGGTCTTGGCAGGAGGTATTTACAGTATTATATGTGCTAAAATTCAAAATGGCATTAGAGCTTAACATGGACCTATGAGGAATATTTGCAGTGGTGGACTTAACTGGGGCATTTCCTCCCTGCACCCTCAGTCCTAGTCGACCTCCTGTTCCCAGCACTTAGGTACTAATGAAGGGTGCCTTGAGAATCTCAACTTTCTTTGCTTATACATCCCAAAATTCGACTTATCAGACATTTATTCTCATAGTTACTAATCCTTTAATCAATGATACTGACCTGTGTGGTCAACCTTAGCTTTTGATAACGCATGTAGGTCACATATAGCAGACTAAGCTTGCTAATTCCCAAATGGAGAAATTAGTCTGGGAACATCTGCATTCCCACATGGAAAAGAAATGCATTTCAAAAATGCATATAGATTGAGACACTGAAATGCATTTCAAAATGCATTTTGAATATATTTTGAAATGCATTTATAAATGCATTTTTAGAAATATATTTCCAAAAATGCATTTCAAAATGTATTTCCAAACGCATTTTTAAATACATTTTTAGAAATGCATTTTCGGTGTCTCAATCTATATGTATTTTAAATGCATTGCAAATGCATTTCTGTTCCGTGTGGGTTGTGACTATTGTCTCTATTTTTTTGTTGATTTTTTTTGGTAATGCATATGGGTTCATCAATCTGTGGTAAAGATCAAAATTTATTCACTTAATATTGCATCACTGTGATATAAACGCAATTTTTCTACCATAACGTGTCTGCACTAAAAGTACAGTTTCTATGCCCGAAAAATGCATATTTTCTGCAGTAAGACTGCATTTTTCATCAGCAAGAGTAACTTTTCTGTACTAAAAGTGCAGCTTATGCCATATTCTCATTGCCCGTACTTTTGTGCGTTTAGGCGCCACGCGCATGCGCACTAATGTTTATGATCAGATTCGCCGCCCCTTCTATTTTTACGCTCCGCCCTTTAAGCACAACGCACGAAGTTCTGTTCAACTTGACTTTTTTCTGGTGAGCGGAACATTAAAAACATAACGGCCCTTCCACATGGTTTTAAAATGCGTCTCCATTAGAACCATAGGGGGCGCATGCGCTGTAGCTTTGTGCCCAGACTGTGGTGGTCACGTGAAGTGTGACCATCTGCAGCTATTACCAGATTTTGACGGACTGTAGTCATTTGTCCGTTCTGCGTTTTGTGAGTGGACATTGAAGATACGGCACAAGTCAACTCTTTCAGCAGCAAAAGTGAACATTTTCTTCACTAAAAGTGCAGTTTTTAAAAATTGTAAAAAGTGCCATTTTCATAAAAGCACTTATTGAAGTGCTTTTTGCACGGAATTGAGGTGATCTTATAACAGTTCTACCCAGCCTACATATTTCTTAAAATTACTTTATAAAAAAACATCAACACATCTATGTTCGACATCTGATCAGCAACACGAAGGCATGTCCATCTACCATAAAAGTTGCAAAATTGTACATATTTTGCTCAAGCTACGAAGAAAAAATATTACTTTTGAGTCCTGAAACCAAAAATGGCATTAAAAGGAGATGTAAGCGCCATTATTCTGATGGCGGGAGTGTACAAACCCGATCAGGGTCCTGCATACAATAGCCATTACCAACTGTAGCATCTGGCTCCACACATGCAATGGTTGACTTGACAGCCATTTGCACCACAATAGTGCATCGTATCCAAAATGATAAATTACGGTCTCATTGCAGCGTATAATCGAACGCACGTGTCCCAATCATTAAAAGGCACAATGACCATTTTTGATACAAATAATTACACTACTAACAATGTTTTATCTTGCTATTTCGATATAGCTTTCAGTCCAGGGACGTTACCCGCTATTCTTGTCATTGTTAACGTCGTGACAAAAATGTTGGCATTACTTGTGGCTCATTGATCAGTGAATTTGTTATTGTGTGAAAAAAAAACCAACGGTTTCTCATGGATTTGCGATGGAATAGTGTTTTTTTGTGTGGTGATTTTGAAATATGTGAAATATTCCTAAACTTCCCTAAAAGCTAATTTACTGTATTTCCAGTTGGCAAACATCGATAACAGCCAATGCTTGGTTATAATCGATTAGAAGTGTTGACACCTTGAAAAAGGAATGTAAAATATGTGCAATAAAGCAGATTTTCAACAACAACAAAAATGAGAACATTTACATGCATGTTAAGTACCATTCTTGACTAGTTTTTGCATCCCTGTACCAATATATAAAGGCATGCTCTTTAATTTAATAAGTACTACCACAAAATGGGGTGAGTTTATTTCTAAAACATGACACCAATTACGTATTTTCAGAAAAAGTCAATAGGAACACAAGGGCAATTTTGTCAGCATGTTAACCTGCAGCAATTTTTTTTTTTTTTTTTTGAAAACTGCATGGAAAACAAGTTAATCAACATATTTTTAATCCTGAATGAAAGAAAAAGTTGCAACAAGTTCATTTCCCTTTTGGAAAGCGATATATTACCAAAAATTGAGCATTTTTATTGTTGGTTATTACATGTAAGCTTATGACCAGTCATGTCTTTGTACACTATGAGTCATAAAAAGTAGAACCCAATAAAAAAAAATCAAAACTTCGTGAAAAATGCTTCGATTTAAATTAAATTTGGCACTTACAGAGAACAATAGTGTAGGAACAAACAACTTCTTCCGGACATGAGACTAATCTCGGGTTTTTTTCATTTTTCAACAAGACGGTGGTCAGCAACCGGAAAGTCACAGTTCATCGAACCCAACCACTGGCCACAAAACAGTCCAGACTAGAATCCAGTAGACTACAAAATTTGGGGAGTTCTCCAGGAAAAGTTACAAATCGAAGATTAATAATATCGAAGACTTGACACTACGAATTAAGAAAACTTGGATTGAACTCGACCAGCATATAATCGATTTGTCAATCAAAGAATGGCGCGTAAGACTCCGGGTTTGTGCACCATTTGCACATAGTGCAAAATATCAAACGAAGCATTTTTCACGAAGTTGTGATTTTTTTATTGGGTTCTACTTTTTTATGACTCACGGTGTAAACTGAATACTTAGCCATCAAAAAATTAGTTTTAATTACCAAAACTTGTCTTTCGACTAGTATTTCTTGTATTATATGTTCATTATCATCTTCTTAAAGAAAACACAGTTCTGGAAAATCTTAATAATTACACTTCTTATCATTGAAATAAAAAATAGAATAAGATTCAGCACCCAAACAAGATCTTGTCTGAGAGCTGTAATCTAAAAAGTTTCATTTTTGTCAAATGCTTGTAAATCATAACATAGAAATGGGAGATAACAAAATAGATTATTTGTGCATGTTGACTACACAAGCATGAAATCAGAAGATCATTTCTGTAAAAGTTAAACGAAAACCGGGAGGATTTGCAAAATTACTAAAAATAAAACAACCACAAAACCAATTTTGAAGATGCAAGTAAGAAACCCAGTGTGGAAGAACTAATTTCCACTCCCAAATATGAGTTTTAAGTAAGAAAGAATAATCTGAGACTAGAGACATTTCTAACATGTTCTCCCACGCATTCGACACAATTCTGATTAAATACATATCAGACTTATCTTGGCATAGACAAAAGCAGGGCCATTTCAATAATAGCAACACGCCAGGCATTCATCGGCCTCAATTCAGCCATCAGGAAGTTAATTTGCCTTGGCTTTTTCTCGATCCCAAATTTGATTAAGAGTTTAATGAGTCAGAGCTCACTTTGTCTGCTCCCTGATGATACAAAGAAAAGGTTTTTTTGTACTCCATAATGTGCTCACATTTATTCACTAAATACAACTATAAACGAGTTTCTGGAGACTTAACATTTTTAAGTCTTAAACTCAGTTAAGTTGAATCACTGATAAGATATCTGTAATTCTTACAATTAACTCGGTTTTAACGATCGATTAGCAAGTAATACGTACTAACCTTTCCATTGCAAACCAAAGATTAAATTAATAATAAACAAGTTTGACCCAACAATCTCCTTTTTTTAATCTTCGATAGTGTTTGCTTCGCATAAAAATTAGTAGTAATCAGATTTAACAGTCCGTTACAATCAGATTGGCAAGCAGGAAATTAAACGAACTTGTTTAATAAAAAACAACCAATTTTTTATCAGCAGTTCTGAACTGGCATAAAAATGTAGAAACCAGGGACTAAAAACTTCAAAGCTATTTCCATTAGTTTTTATGTTCCCTTGCATGTCTACTAACCATGTATTCGAATTATAATATACCAATTAAAGTCCTGTTTAATATGCTTTAATTTTTGTACAAAGCTGCCATTAATAAAATTAACGAATAATAAATGGTAACACAATTTAGCACAATGTGATTGATTTATTACGTTTACCTTGTACCAAATCTGCAACAAGTTGCTCACGTTTGCCTTTCAAAAATCGTGCAATTCCACTTTTATAAACCCCTGAACGTTTTATAAATCCACTACGATGTAATTTCAAAATATTAAAATTCAATTCACGATAGGAATTTATCCAATTAATGCAGTTGTTTTATACGAATAGTTTTCAATCACGCATTGCGGCATTTCTTCCTGCATATTTAGGAAAACGCCAATATAAAAAGTAATTAAAAAAATTAACGTTTAATGAGACAACATTCCACATTGCTTAAATCACTCCATTTTTAATAAACTAGAAAATGTGTAGAAACCAAAGATATCACCCCGAGTAAAAAACGAAACAGTTGAACCAAATCATTAAATACTTAGATGTCATTCAAAAAGGACGAAATTTCCGGTAATCAGAAAAATCTGTAAAAAAGAATATCGTGGAATTGGTAGCGAGAGGGGTGTTTGCAAAATTGTAGCATGGAACTTAAAATAAGCTTGAATTTTGTCCATGACATTTTCTGGACACACTACTTTTCAAAAAAAAATTAAGGACGTCTATGAGGGGGGGAAAAAGCTGGACCTTGGGTAAAATGGACACCATGTGGACAGGGGAGAAGGGACACCAGAAAAGATGCATCCCTAGCCCCAAATGTACTTGAATTTTTAAAACCACAAAAAAGTCGGTAATTATGCTTCAAATCTGTGTTAAAATCTCGTTTTATGCTGGAATTTCCGTTCGAGGTCAGGGAAATTTCCACTAATCCGGATAATCTGGAAAAAAAATATATCGTGGAATTGGTAGCGAGAGGGGTGTTTGTAAAATTATAGTATAGGACTTTAAAATAAGCTTGAACTTTGTACAACAAATTTTCTGGACACCCTACTTTCAAAACATTAAGGACGTTTTACGAGGGAAAGTGGAGTCACCATGTGGACAGGGGGTTAAGTTTTGAATAAATTTCTGACCATCCTTTTTGAATGGCCCCTCACTTCTCAGTTCACATCTAGGATCGCCATCTATCGCCCTCAAACTGAATTACTTCAGCACCATTTACAGCTATTTCCAGCCAGCCTGATAGCAGCATAAAATTCGATAGTGATTTCCGTAAAAATGCTTGGGGGAAATCACGTGGCCCCCATTCTGCCAGCCCTGGGGGGGTTGCAAATAGGACAGAGACATTGCATGAAAAGGTGACGCATAAATTACTGAAGAGGCCATGCAGAACCTGCCGCAGATACTGTACAACTGTGGTTGACCTGAAATAGCTACTTGTTAGGAGCATTTCCAGTGCTCTAAATTCTGGAAAAAACAGTGAATAATCGGAAATTCGGATGCGCCTCAAATGGATGACTCACTCCAGTGCGTGCCACCATGTTTTAACGATCGCCAAGATTCCCAGGTGAGTGGTGCTGATGTTCCACACATGTGAACAGCCTCTGCCACCACCACTTTAAAGCACGCAAGCCAGCCTCTCCAAATAAAATACAAGCCTGGTATGCCATGGTCTGCTAATGACTCACGTATGTTTACACTTAAAAGCAATGAAGATCTTGAAATTGAACAGAAGGTCTCTTGTTCTCAAGGGTGTTCCAATTTCTCCGAACACGCAGAAAATGAGCTTTTTAATAACTTGTGACGACAACCCAAAAGAAGCTGACCTCCAGGGCCATTAGCTTGTGCCTTGCTCATGGGTGTTGATTGGGAGAATCTTGGGATGGGGCCACGGGTAAAGTGGCAAAACCCACTGTTTTCTAAACATGTAGGCTCGATGCCACACGCAAATTCTAAACACAAGTTTTAGATGGCGCCTCGTGTACAACATTCAAGTTTGTAATCTAAAGTGATAACAACCTACTGCAGATGGAAATCATTGCCACATTTATTATGCTAAAAGATAAGATAACTGACATGTTAATGGATAGCGACGAGCCACTTTCCCTCATTAGGTAATTAATTACAAAAATTGAGATTAACAGATACTTCCGTTGCTACTTCCATTATTTTGTTATCCATGCAGATCAATGATTGGTTTCCCAAAATCGCATGAAAAAAATCCTTTACAAAAATGTTAAATACATTTTAATCAATATGATCAAAATTACCTCAGAAATAGTATTGGTGAAAAATATTACCAACATTGCCACACTAACAAACTAAAGAAGTTTAATTGTCAGCTAATATTTAGAAATCTCGGTCAGGAAATTCTCAGAAAAAAATGTAAATAACTTGCACAAAATTGACATTTGTCAGAAAAGCGTTTTTTAAAAAATGTCAATGAAATTTTAGAAGTTTCCCAATCAAGATTCAGCTATAGTACTTAGGGGCCATTCAAAAAGGACGTCCTTAAAAGGGGGTGGGGTGTCTGTTTAATTTTCTGTTTAATTTGGTTTTAAAGGTCAGTGAAAGGGGAAATAGACACCAGAAGAAATGTGTCCCCAGTCCCAAATACAGTTGGATTTTTAAAACTTGGGGAAAGTCGGGAATTATGCCTAACTTTATGTTAAACACCAATTTTATGCTGGAATTTCCCTTTGAGATCAGGAAATTTTCGTTAACCAGAAAAATCCTGGAAAATGTCGTGGAAATTTGTCATCAGGCTGCCAATACAGGGAGACGAGTGCTCAGAATTTTTAGAATGTGCCTTTGTACATTCCAACAACTTTATGGACACCTTACTTTTCAATAAAAAAATAAAGGACATCTATGAGGGAGGGGGGACATCTGGACTAAATCGACACCATGTGGACATGAGGTGGGGATGTCAATTTTTGAAAGAATTTGTGGTACATCCTTTTTGAATCACACCTTAAAAGAGTATAAGAACACTAACACTGTTTAACATAAAATGCCAAACTGGCATCACAATTTTCTTCTTGAGTGCTTGATATAAAGCTAATAAGGTCAATGGCTATTAATGACTAATAACATGTCTATCACTGCGTAATTAAGATTACTTCCGACGATTAGAACTAATAAACCATTCATCTGATGTGCAGTACTCAAAAAATGAACACTTCTTTAATCGTTCAATGAACCCAATTCAGGCTGTTTCGTTTAGCCAATTAGTTAATGTAGCCGTGCCAAAACACTATATATTATATACAATGTGGCATTTCCCATGAATGCAATGTCGTGTATAGAGCGAAACACATGGGAATACACGCGTAAATAAAGCATGTTTATTAAATAGGTAAACAATATGCGCAGTAAGTATGTCTGCAACTGAAATTAATAATATACACCATAACATCCCCATGTTATATACATTCAATTTTAGTACCAACTTCCTACATCATAAATAACGAAAAATGGGGATTTTTGGAACATGTATTTGGACACCCTGTTTCCCAAAATGCACAATTTTTTTTTTTCAGAATTAGTCCCAGATGTTCAATGAGATGTCTGCAGTAATCCGACAAAAGCCTATGAATATCATTTCCCGACAAAGTAGGCAGACAAGTTTATAACGATAATTCACGCTAATGGATGCATAATTTTATGATGCAAGTCTATATAAGCAGGAAACTGCATTTGCATTTTATATTAGAACCAAAGTATTTCATAAAACTGCGCATAAAATCCATGATAAGATCCTTCAAATACGGTAGAATATGAAAGCTGTGTTGATGATAGCGTGTTTGGTCCTACCCTACACACATCAGGGTATATATACACTGTATGTACTTGTATCATAAAACTGCTAGACCGTATTATACTAAAATACTTAATTGCACTAACTTATAGGGTCTTCTCCTATTTTATGATATATGCAGATAATTTCACAATGTTGAGTGGCGTCTCACATTTCGCAATACAGGAAAAATCTAATTAGCCAGTATTCACAAAAAAAAGTATCGCATGGAAGTTTAAGAAAGCCTGGAGCATGCATCCTACAAAAAAAAAATCACGGATGCATGTAGGATATATATATATATATATATATTTTACGAGAAAAAAGTTTAATCTATTGCTAGATTTTAGAGTGCTGTATAAATATCCCATATGCCTAAACATATATTGATATAAAACTAATTAAACAAATGTGATTCATCTTTTTGCGCTATCATTGTTACAAACATATATTCCAGTGAACATGACAAAGAATGCCTTGATGAAATGTGTTGGATGAAGCAAACAAATCTGTAATTTTAAATGTCGAGGGACAAATCTAGAATGCGGAGTTTTGTGAAAATTTACGAACCAATACGAATTGTGAAAACTCGAAACACAATAGCAATTTTATGTAGAAACATAAAAATTACTCACAAAAATAAAAGTCGAAAAACAGTGGAAAGCTACAGTATGTAACAGTGTTGGGCAGTAATTGAGTACAATTAATGAATTTGAGTACCAAGTAAAAGAGTAGGTACAGAGTACAAAGAGTAATTTAATACAAATTATACAAACGTAATTGAGTATCAATATAATCGAGTATGAATTGAAATACTTAAGGTATTGAGTCGCATTTAATACAATTGAGTAACGAGAATGAGTAACTTGAAATGAGGGTCATCCTAAAAATAATAATAGGAATGTATCCTACTTTTCACATTTCTGCATATGTATATCCTTTTGTTATCCGATTTTCTGCTGTTTTCTTCACTTTAATTATTAAGATTGTACTCATGGTTACTCGTAATTAGTACTCATAACCATGTGTACAAATTACCCAAGTCTGATTACGATACAACTCATATTATGGAGTACGGCTCCACAGGTACTCGCAATCAGTACTTCAGCACATAAGTACATATATCCTACTCATGTGATATGACCACTGATTACATGTACTCTACTTATACTATATGATTACACGAAAATTGTAATGAATACTCCTATCATGAGTACAATTTGCCTAAGTCTGGTATTCGAAAACACTATATCAATCCTGTAATTAAATGTACAAATTTCCAAGTGTCCCATGAAATATTTCGAGTTTGCACATATGTCAAAAGTCTCCATTATGTTTCCTGGCCAAACTGACAGAATGGACAACAACCACTCCTGTGGCGTCTTTGTGGCAATGTAACACAACACCAGCCCGTTGTATAAAATTTCTTTTTTTTTAAAAAAGACATTGATTTATTATTACCTGTATCGTTTTTCCTCACCAAACGGATTTCATCTCCCTCAGTTTCCGAGCCCTTTCTCCTAACCCTCAACAGTCGCACTTGCGGGTTGCTGGGTTGCAACCCTGGGATGTTAACCCCGCCAAAATCCCGCAAGGGAATCCAAAAGCACATCAGCGGCATGACAACGAGATGTTCCTTTCACAATTTTTGGTAATCCAACTTTCAGGTGCGCGCTTTTTGAGTGGCCATAATCATTTGGCCTACAATCTTCACCCTTTACCAAAACAAACAAAAAAAAACAGAACACTGCTGCTGACCTGGTACCACCAACACCACCACCAAAAACTCCAGCAGTTGTTGCCTCGAAGGCAAGTGAAAGGTGTTTCGTTTTTCAACCGAAGTTTTCAAACAAAACTTCAGGAATCTCAGACAAAATATATACAAGTTGCGCTGGGATGGCGGAGGAAGGGTCTATTAAAAACGGAAACGAAGGGAACAACAAACACGCATGGGCTACCAAAAAAAAAACCCAAAAACCGTCCACGGTTTCGTGTGGAGGGACAGGATAATAATGGTACCAAGTGAGGCAGTACGTGGAAAATAATAAGAGAGGGGATGTCCTCATAGGTACAAAAACACAAAAACTAAGAGCAGTTTAAACAGCAACAATAAAGGTTTCATTTTTTTTTTTTTTTTTTTTTTTTTTTTTTGCTGATTGGCAGCAAATAATACGGATTGGCTGCTTTAAAATAAATGAAAGGAAGTCCCACATTGCGTGCGATCACAAAGGCCATTATGTGTGATTACATGCCGTGGTAAGCCAATTAGACAAATCGTGCAAGTTGCATAAATATGGAGCTAATCGCTTGAACACAACCAAAGTGTATCAATCAGAATTAAAGGTCGCAGCCTAAATAGTTGGTACGGAAGGGATTCAAAGGTAAAAAAGCATCAAAGGGTTACGTCTATTTATATACAAGTTAAAGGTAGAAAACGCTGGAAATTAAGAGATAAACATAGGGTTGCAAAAACCCAGGTGGTATCTCACATCAACACACCACAAATGCACACCTGGTGCAAGTGATGCCTCTTTTGTGGTGAATTTGCTTCGTTCAGAATGTGATGCATCCAGTTATTGGCAACATGTCATCTTAAAATGTTAGTTGCTAAATTTCAGATCATGTACTTCCATCATTAATAAGACGTACGCCATCGATTGAACATGGAAAGAATCGATTGTAAGACGCACGCTAATTTCAGTACCACCAACATAAAAAAGAGCTTTGGTTCTAAGAAATAACAAATTATATTCTTATAGTTTTTATATTTCTCTATAACAAATTTGTGAGAATACATTTTACAATCTTTTCAATTTACTGATAATAACAATAGGGAAGTACTAAATTTAAGCGATGTACACATGAGGAAGGAACTTTCAGGTGCGTCATTTCCGGTTTAATATTTGGAAAAATATACGTAAGAAATTCAACTGAAGAAAACTATAGATCTGTAAGCGCAACACTGTTGAACACATCCAGGGCCCTATTCCACAAAAATGCACAATATTGGTGTACAAGTTACAAGTATATGGAGTTGTAAATTATGGAGTTGTAGTATGTCATTCCACCAATAATCTCAGCAACTTGTAAATTACTAGTAAATGTGTACAAGTGATGTCACACAAGTACAATTCTAAGGTGAAAAGAAAATGGCATCTCGAGAAAATAAAATGCTACTTCTCTGTGCTATTGAAGCTAGAAAGGGCATAATTTTTGGTAAATTTAGCAGCAA
>JAQGAE010004374.1:0-12906 GCA_034696685.1 Julus scandinavius | reverse complement strand
ATTTATCAAGCTATTTTAAACAATTTTTATTTTTATTTAATCTCTTTTGGTTTGGCTGGAATTGTGTTTTAAAATTTGACCCATATTGAAGGTGATAGGATTATGATTCACCTTAACAGTCCAATATATGTAAAAATACTGAATACTCTCAAATTACAACACATTTTGTAAAACATAGGATATGTGTGTTCCAAATTCTTGTGCTATTGAAATGCAAGGAATTTAGGTGGAAAAAACGAACGACGTAATTATTACAGTTAACATAATGCATTAAACGTGTTCAAAGAACACACTGGATAATTAGCGGAGGTTTAAAAGAAAATTAACTACAGCGGATTAACATTATTTTAACCATTATCGAGCGGTCGCCAGTCCTAATAACCTCGCGCATATAAATGGAGAGAACCAAGGCCCTTTTCAAAAAATATGAGCTGCAAGTTGACTATTAACAGCTTTTACAGCCTCTACAAAGGATCTGAAAACGACTGAAAGTGCGAATGCATAATTAACTACTTTAAATGATTATGCACCTAGTCTGCAACGCCAAGTCGACGCAAGTTTATTAAACATCTGTATTCTCCTGAATTTTAAGTTAGCCAAATGGCAGATGAGAGTTTTACGGTTTTATTGTAGCTGGATGAATTTCATTGTGGCATATAAAGTTGGTAAAAACACTGTTGTTAATGTTAAGGTGGTACCACTTCGGCAAATACGTATACATATACGTAGAAATACCATGCATTTTAGTTAACCTTTATCGTATTCATTTCATAAACCTTAATGCTGATAATATAATACCTATAGTTTACATTAAATACAACAATTATTGGTAGTCTAGCCTTTGAACTTAGGCATGCAAGTCATTTCAATGCTTCAAAAAAATGTCCTTATTGTTTTAACTTTTTTGATGTTGTTGTGGTTATTACCAAGGTACAGAATATAAAACGCGACCATACACACCGAGTCATAAAAACGTAGAACCCAATAAAAAAAATCATACCTTCGTGAAAAATGCGTTGATTTAAATGAAATTTGGCATTTACATAGAACAATAGTGTAGGAACAAAAAAAAACTTCTTCCAGACATGCGACAAATCTTTTTTTTTTCATTTTTCAACAAGACAGCCCACAGTGCTCAAGAAACAGATAAACTGTTGCTAGGGGAAAAAGGCCACAGTTTATAAAACCCGACCACTGGCCACCAAACAGTCCGGACATTAATCCATCCAGTGGACTACAAAATTTGGAGAGTTCTCCAGGAAAAGGTTTACAATTCGAAGATTAATAATATCGAATCCTTGAAACTACGAATTAAGAAAACTTCGATTGAACTAGACCATCATATAATCGACTCGTCAATCAAAGAATGGCGCGTTCGACTCCGGACTAGTGTAAAGGCCACCGGAGAACATTTTATAATTAATTTTTTATTTCAACACTATTGTTCTATGTAAGGGCCAAATTTCATTTCAATCAAAGTATTTTTCATGTTAGTTGTGATTTTTTTTTTCATTGGGTTCTCCTTTTTTATGACTCACAGTGTAGTTATATGCTTTTCCAGCTGCCATTAGTAACCACTAATTTGCTTTAATTACGAATGCGCGTAACAAATACCTGTATTTTTAATATAATTAGCTTTGTAACCCCACAATTTTATTTCCCGCATTCGAATACTACATTACACATGCACTATCTCCTGTCAAAGTGGTGTAAACAAGGGCTGATATATGAAACTAATGTCCCGGTTTACGTGATGCGCCAAGGCCTAAAGGTATTTAACATAAAAACGATCTTCCAAAATCAAATTAGAGTTGGGCACAGATGTTGCAAATGGAATATACTCTTCCGTGCATTAGTTGAAATAGCTTGGCTTTATACTAAATACGTTATTAAATTGTCTAAATGAAGAATGTTGAAAACATTATTCTGCCGCTACAAGGTCCTAATTCTAAAGGATAATAACAGCAACGCAGTAGAGCAGCTCTTAACTCTTCTGCGTGTGTTCAACTTTATCAATTAGTTCCAATAGGTATAACACAGCTTCTGTCATAGGATAGACAGTTAGCTCTATAACCCAAAAGGCGGTTGCATCGTAATATAAATAATAAAGTTTGCCTTCAACAATGCCCGCATTATGCAAATTGCCTTGAAAAAGCAAACTGCATAATGAGAACGGAGTATTGGCGAGGGGCGTTAACTAATAAATGGCTCATTGTACCGAGGAGATGTAATAATAGCCCATAATGAAAGATAAAACGGCAGAATCGCTTAATTACTAACTGTTTTTCATATCAAGCGTAGTAATTAAGCTGCATTCTTGTCATTAAACGAGATTGCCAAGTCGAACAATTTCAAAGAAAACTCTTAATTGGGACTAATACGAGTGAAGTGATCGTTATAGATTTTTATTTAATATTTTAAAAAAATTACCGTTCGAGTTAATGTGTAGATTTAATCATCTACTGTGTATACCCAACACCTCCCAAATTTGCAAAGTACTTTTTTCTCCAGCTGATGCTTCATTGATGTCAGTAAACATGCAGAAAATTATACAGCGTATTCTTTGATCAAATACTTGTATAAAATATTGAATTCTGTACATCAACCACGAATGCATTTCAATTATGACACTGTAGAGCAATGCATTTGTTCTGCATTTGCAAGCATCACCTTTAAAAATCGTAGTGATCAGGCAGGAAACTGACAATGATGGATGAAATATTGGCAAGTCAATGCAGCATCTGTGCCGTCTTAGTGTATGCTATGCGACATTATCATAAAAAAATAAGGCAGGTTAATTAAAATGTTCTGATATGGATATATTCACAAGTTGAACGCGTTTATGGCATACAACTAAACTTTTGTAATTTAACGGATGTTATTAAATAAAAAGTTGTTGAGTCTACTGTTATATAAACTGATGAGTTCCAGGAAATTTGAAATATTATATAATATTCATGAAAAAAATTGGCGCGCCAGTAGTTTTTTGTATGCTGTAAATTCATATGAAAAGTGCCGCCATCAAATATACAAAACATATTACCAGCTATGGCAACGTCTTCGAATGGTGAGAGAGGTTTTTTATTGAAGGTAATCGATTGCCAGTTTCAAACAACCCTGAAGAAAAAGTATGATAAAACACATTCATCTGACTTTAACAAACAGTAAGTTATGGAACTAAATTATATACAGCAATTTTAAAAGCAAAAAAAGAATTTTTCTGAAATTATCTTATTTTAATAATGCAGCACTGGACGAATACCATGCGGGATATATATTATGGACCTTAACGTGAGGGGTTGACAGCTAATGACGAAAAAAACAATAATTGAACATGGAAAAACCGATTTTGCCAACAAGGAAAATTACATATTTTATACATCTTCAACAAAAAATGACTGCATGATTTATGACATAAGTTAACAGAATAATCTTAATTCAGCACCATTCGTGAAGTAGAACACTTTCTCAACAACAATCATTAGATTAATGCTAATTGAAAAAAATTCAACTTTTATAAGTAAAAAAAAATGTTTAAATTTGATCATTTACATACTGTAGTTTAAACATATTGGTTGCTTGGTTACAAAGGTTGAAGTGCATGGCCTATCCAAAACACCGAATAATGACATTTTTTGTTGTTGTATAATTCAATAATTTAATTTTCAATAAGTGTAAAAAATGGTACAATTGAGTTTTTTTTGCAAAATAAATATGTATTAAAATACTAAATAGTCATTAAAATGTGCAACATATTGTCTAATGATTAAAGGTCCACATCATCAGGGGCCCACTTGCCATTGGACAAGATGACAACCAGGTCAGTCCACCACTGGCCCTTACGTGTACATAAATGATTTACTATGTATTTGTCTAAAATATGAAATTATAGTGGGCCATCATAATACAAACAGCCCTTGTAAATAACAACCAGACGTTAATAAGAATTATCTCAAGCATACCGAATCATCACACACTGTCCAATTTTGTTTTGTAAGTAACCATCGTAACTTTTACTTTATGGTGATGGTCCATCGAACAAACCATCCAATAGCACGCAACAGTTTTGATGCAACGAATTAAATTTATGGATGAATTCCTTGCTGTATCCCATATTTTACTCATCCCTGTCAGCAATCCCACTGGTTTTTTTTACAAATAAGCTTGCTATAGTACTTTATATATACACGGGCCTACAAGTACTGTTTGTACTTACAAGGCTGTTCACAAGGTAGAAAACACAGATATGATTTACTTTAGTTTTGTTTTCAGGTTCTATGATTTAAAGATGTTTTCGTCAAGAACGTCACGCAAGTCTGTTTTTATCATATTTAGTAACGTCATTGCCTACTTTTTATGCAATCCAAATATATACGTATGTTTCGATGTTTGTTTTATATGGCTCGGACATATTTTTTATACTATGGTTATGTCTCTGATCACTGAGAGAATTCCAAGAAACTAGCATTGAATTTATAACTTGTCGAAATACTCTGTAAAATTTACTACATTATCTTAGAAATTGTCGAAGCATTATACCGTTTAATCAAATCTGGTTTACAAACATATAGCCTCCCCCACCATTTGGTAGATGTGATTCTATATCAATAGACAGCACAGGCATTCAAAAACATACAGAAAATTGCATGAGAGAGGATTCAAGATACATAAAAAAATGGCCACGTGATCTGAATTTTCCACAGAAATGCTTACTAAAAATTCAGCCACAAAGATAAGTCATTGCGATTCAGTTGATCAATGGACATAACTAAAATTACACATAAATAAGTAAAACACGTGATATGGATCAGAAATACTGAAATAACCAAGACTGAGAAAAAAAATTTTAAAAATGCAACTATCACTAAACGGTCAGTTTGGTTTATTTTATAGTTCGATTTACAGCGGCATGTGGGCTGTCTATGGATATAAAAGCATGTGAATGGAGGAAAAAAAAGTTAGAAAATGGCATCTTTTTTTTCAAATACAAGCACGTCTGGAACTTTATGCTAGGTAAATGTTCATAGGCTTTCTGCGTATGGCCAAATTCAATATAAAATGACGTTACGTATGGGCATTAAAAGCCTGCCAATCCACCATGTGTCCATAAAACATCTCTGCACTTATACAGGTGGTTTATATGTGACATCCAAAAAGCATAAAATGGCTTCATGAATCCAAGATTTTCGAATGGATGTTCATATTTTGATATACTCGAGTCGTATGAAAGGCGTAAACAGAAATCCGTTGAAATGTATAGAAACATAAGACGAGATTTGCAAAGCGCTGCAGAAAACCAGGCAGAAATGATAGCACCAAAAATATATGCCATATACATAAACATCTCCATAAAAAATTCATATGCAACTTCTTTTATCCAAAGTAATGTGATAGTGTCGATATCTTCTTTTACATATCAAAGAAAGGACATCGACATGTAAAATACAGTGATGTCGTATAATATATTATCGAGCCAGTCATCAACATGATAATTAATGAGCTTAAATGGAATAGTTTAAGAAATGCTCAGTGATGTATCTCACACAACGCATGTGAAGATAAACCACCAAATTCTTAAATAAAAATTATTACAATCTGTAGTGAGATGTTTGAAAAAGTTCATTGCCTGCGTTTAATACAAACACCTCCTAATCAATTGATAATCTTTACATTAATATTTAAACAATGAAAAAATCAGCACATTGTTGATTGCACCAAAGTTGGTAACTTTTTTTCAAAATACAGGACAAGTAACAGTCTGACACAGTCTGAACAAATGTTGTTCTTCCATTGTATGTATTTACGTAAATCTAAAAAAAAACTCCAAAACCAATATAAAGGTTTTAAAGAAAGTTCACTGTACATAGAATCAAAAAGTTGTACGAATTTGTTATTGATTTTGGCGCCTACAAAGAAGTTCTTTGTTTGTGCAAAATTTATAGCGTCTAAGTTCAAATGGAGTTTTCTCGCAATTTAAGTCGAAGATATCGAAAAAACATGCATTTTTTTTTCTAAGTCTGGCCAATGAGACAGTTGCAAAATGAGAAGCAATAAATATAAAAGTTCCATCAGCAGGAAGCAAAAAGGGCAGTTGGGATGAAGCAAACAAATCTCCAAATGTGTCAATGCATCCCATTAGGTTATAATTCACGAACAATCTAGTGATGTTGATACGCATAGATGGCTGAAAATGCTATCAGCAGTGGCCTTTATTGTGCTTCAAACAGAGAATATTGAACTCGAATGGTGTCCATGTGGCATTTGCAGCTTTCGGAAGCTGACCAGTAATGACAGGCGCAGAGTTAATGCGTTTGCAACTTGACCCTTTGATGGACAAAAGCATGTAGGACACCTTAATATTGTTCGGAGGAAGAAAAAAAGCAATTTCACACATTTCAGTTGGAAAAGGATTTGGAACCATCAAAAAAACCTTGTTACCGGTCTTCCGAGGAAGGCTGTCAACGCCAGAAATGCATCCGCCAATCACTGGTAAGCTAGATGCTCCAGTGGACATTATAGTTGGCGCGTTTATTTCTTGGCAGAAAAAAATACGTAGTGACCATGGTCAAAATAAAATGAAAGGGCATTATACCCTAGAGACGATGAGGAAACCTTACAGCCATAAAAGGACTATGGCGCAAGAGCACATAGGCCGACGTAATTAATTAAACTTTCATCATTTATTACCAAATATGCCAAGCTTTTAATTCCCGCATCAGGAAGCTGACTTTTATTTTATGAAAGCATTAATCATTCTTCCGCTATTAAAGTTTGAGATACGGCCATGCCATTACTATGATCAGTAAACTCTTGGCACACTTCCATGGAATTACAAAAGATGGTATAGCTGCATTCGGAATAGAAAAATTTCTGGAACGACAGCCAGTTTTTCGATGTAAAAGTGGCACTTATTTATTTATTAAACTAATATGTCAATGACGAGACAATTTTTTATTTTTGTTATTATTTTTTTTAGAAATAATGCCAATTAAAAGAGACAAAGCATTACGCTGTCATGTATATCAATTACATTAATTGCCTCCATAACGGAACCAAAGTACATTTCACAGGACACTGCGTTTGCGAGCTTGTGCGAAACAAGTCTTTTTCTGTAGGACATGAAGAAAAGTGATATATAGGGAAATACAGTGTAGATGAAAAGAAAAACTATATTTTCATGAACTTTTTCATGAAACTGCTCATTTCTTCTTCAATTTCTTTTTAGATGAGGCGCTGCATGACTCCAAAAAAAAGCAATCAGTGATGTCACAAGAAAAAACATCTATACCACTGTACAATGTATATATGCCCTCTGATATTGCTGCTTACAATGCATTGTGAAAAAAATACCATAGCTGTCTACTTTATATTGCATAGGTACAATTGGGAAGTCCTGGCATTCTGCAGTTCATTAAGGGTACAGTATACGCATGCACTAGATAGCGCCGTAAGAATTTTCAATTTCCTCTTGCTTTATTTTCTATGTATTAGATGGTGTGCTATTATTTCCCATTTATGTCTGGGAGTCTGTATAGTCAATATTGGGAAAAAACAGTTACCTTAAATCGTTGTGGTTGAAGTTTGTCTTTTTTTAAACTTTTTGTCTTACAAAAACAAGTTTTTATATACTTTCTCTCGCCTCATAGACGAGGGAGAAGCAATCATTTTCCACAAATTTCGTTATATTATTGCAACAGTAGCGTATGTTTTAGTTTGAGAAGCTCATTAATTTGTTTGGTGGTCATCCTGGTGTTAACCATGGCTGCTCTTCTGGGTTTTTTTTGCTCGTTTCAGGTGCACCAGAGATGGAAATCCATTCCATGGCCTTCAGAACAGCAAGTGCTTTGCTGTAACAGTGTCAGCAGATGGATTGAGAAGTTGAATAATAGTCACACACGACCACGGTTGACAATAACATTGAACGAATTCGTGAAAGGGCTTTCCTGAAAAGCCGGTTGACTATCTATGAATCAGCAACAATTTTGCACGAAGCGGGGTGGCTTAGTGAAACGTTTTGACCCTGTCATTCGGAAGACCTGGGTCGGCCATCATGGTTTTACAGTTTTTCATAGTTGTTTCCATGCAAATTCTTTGAAATTTCCTTTAAAAATAGACGTCCGTTTTAATAGATTCATTCAACGTGTATTTCGGGATTGTGTAGAAAATGTAAACGAGACTTACTACTCAACTCTGGTTAACCCTATGTTGGAATTTTACGCTCCAAATTGGTACCCTCACAGAATGGTTCATATTCAGGATATAGAGATGGTCCAGCTTTGTTAAGGGCAGTTATCAACATTCTGCGAGTGTGATAGAAATGCTCCACTCTCTAAATTGGGAAACCTTGAGGTCCACACTCGAAAAGTTATCTAGTATAGGGTTATTCAAACATTTTAATCTTTCTTGTAATTCATATCTTGTTTCCCATATTTTAACACCTAATAACCACTACAGGAGTAGACATAATCACTCAAATCCTATTGGTCCTTCCCTTTGCATACGATTAGACGATGAAATAGCCTTCCTGGCGAAAGTGAAGATTTAGTAAAAATTCAATTTAACAATGATGTCCAAGTCGCTACTGACGTGGGAGTATTCTCCTTAAATGATTGGGTACGACTCCCCCCCCCCATACCATATGCCATTCATTTTTGTTTACTGTAGGGTACTGAGTTGAGTCTAAATCTCATCACAATATTTTATGGACAAGTCCTTGCTTTTGGACACTTTTGGACCATTCCTACTACATGTTCGAGTTCTGCTTTATAGGCAACTTTAATACCCCATTGCATCATCAACGATTAAGAATCGTGATGAAAACTGCAATGAATCTTATTTTCAATATACGTTTTTCCAATGTTTGACTTGTACTCATGAAGCCAGAATTTCATTTGCAATATCGTAAACCATGCACAATTAATCAATAAAATGAGAAGAGAGATGACTACAAGCATTCGATATTTTTTTTATTTCTTGCTTATTGACAATCAAAGGTAGTTTCAGCTATAAAAATAAATAAAAAAACTATTGTGGCCCGGGGGGAGCGAAAAGAAAGCAATTCGATTTTTCTTAACGTTCATGCCTTCATGCCTAGACATTAAATTGAAAATAAAACATGGAAAGTGTGAATTGATAGGCATTATCTGGCAGCAAGATAAATGTACTGCAACTTGTACTCAACTGTAAAGGTGTCATCTATTTATTCAAGGACCCGACCCAGCCCTAATCCATTATGGAAAACGCGTGCAGTTTTTCACGTAGCTATTTCCAGCTGTTTGCCATCTCATGGGGATGAATGGAAATAGGACAGTCGATTAATTTCAGTATAGGGAACAGAAGCAGGAAATTGGGATCAACGAATTAAGCACAATGGAAACGGTTACGCAACGATAGAAATGACCACGAACATTCAGAACAATGACTAGTTCAGACATTTAGCACGTGGGTTTTGACCATGCTCCATAAGGCTATGACAAACAAAAAAAATAGTTATTGTGAGCCGGAGATGGAATTCAAGCTGACATTGCATGCAATTCATTAATGCATGTACAAGGGGGTGTACAATAGAAATTAATACTACATTGAAGGCAAAAGTTAGCCCAACACCATATTACGAAAAACATGTGGCCCATATCATCATCCTATCATCGAAATTTAGAAAAGGTCCTCCATTGCCAGGTGCATATATTGCCAGATTTCCAGAGTTGTCCTTTAACAACATTTGTGTGTAGTCTCCAGTGACATCACTATATCTTAATTTGTCTTTTTGCTCAATGTAATTGGAAATCATGTCATCCCAAGATATCTAAAGAAGAGTAACTAGTCCTTCTAAAAAACCACTAAGTAACATTTGACCATGAAAAAAAGGGTTGCAGAAACATATAGCTCTATTAATCCAACACTGATTATTATCCCATCAAAGGAAATGAGAAAATAGGAATCGGAACAGCCACCTGTGCACAATTGCAGCCCTACTTACTGCCCAGATATAAACTGATTGCTGTACTAGGCTATTCCAACTACAATTGCTAATACGGAAAACTAACCAAGAAAAATATGAAAAATCTGGAACATAATGAATGGAAATGTAGACCTACATCTGTTCAAAGACAAAACAAATTAGTCTGTTCTTTGTCATGGGTTGGTAAATTGCACATACATGGTTTTGGTGACGTACATTCACAAACATGTAACTGTTTTAGATTATCTTTCATATGACAATCTGATGTCAACAGATTAGGAAAATTAAAACTAGGTAATCGTATAGGCATGTGGGACTCAGCCCAACTAGCAGCTAGTAATTAACTAATTTTAATATCACTTCAGAAATCCAAACATTAATGACAATGTCACTATAATTGTTCAAAGGAAATGTTTAGACGAAATTGTCAGGCAATGTTAACAAATATAGCTGATGCAATTTTAAGAACTTTAATATTTAATATGGTTTATATTTTAATAAACAATGAGAAAGTCTTTGGTATATCACTCCCAATAGGCAGAGTACCAAATTATATATTGCCTGAAGAAAGTAAAGTGTTCAGTTGAAAGGGTTAACAAATCTAAGCGTCGATAGAACTAACCCTAAAGCTCTTTCTTGGAACCCTGGTAACGGATGGTCAGAGGAGCTAATAAAATTTGGAGGAAAATCAATCAGAATCAATAGGGCGCATTTGGGAAAAACGACGATAGCATATGTCATGCAACTACAAATCAGGGTCAGTGACCAACCAAGACACTGAGATAGGTCATATATTTAACTAATAGAGTTTTATAGGCGAGATAAAACTGGCCTATTCCTCACAACTACAAGGCGCTATTTTCTAACTGGTTTCTATGGGCAACAATTTTCCAAATGTTCTGATATATAAAGGCATGAGACTTTTATGCTCATAATATACAATGCTGTAAACCATGCTACAGAGTATAGAGAACTGTGTAAAATACAAATCTTGCTCCTTGTGTACCCGAGTCTTTATTAGTTATTTATGTTATTGTTGATAAACGTTCGCCACAACATTCCAGAAAATGTGCAGTTGATAATTGGGAAAAACGACATTCGCAATTTGTTGCATCCATTGCGATGAATATCATCATGGAATTGGCGTGTTTCACATCAACAGAACATACTTTCAACAAAAATAACTACCATATTTGGTTCAAATGTTGCATTCTAGGAGGACATGTATGTATGGGGTGTAATTCACACATCCGCTGTTACTATTCTATGGCGCTCATTTTGTAGTTTTATTTCCAACTAGAATGCCTTTCTCTAACCGACATTGGGTTTTCTTATATTATAATAATATTAGCCCAGAATTGCATTTCTGAAACACCTTTTTCTCTTCATTACATAGAAGTAAAGGAGTGGAGAAACTCTTGCCCCTTTTCATTAAGTATCCCCGCTTAAATGAACCAATTATTTTCTACATTGTAAACGATGTGAAAAGAATTTCCTTCTTCCGTTTTCCCTTTTTTTAAGAAAAAAAAAGAAGAAAAAAAAAAGCAACACTGCATTGTCTTCGTTACGATATAAGCGCTAAAACGTGCTCGTATTTCGTATTCTAGCAGCTGTATATAACTATATAGTGCAATGCAATTGCCTTGCAACTACAGCTGCAAACATTCCACGATGCCAAGAAATAAATAAAAAAAAATCTAAGAAATGCATGACGATGAATGAATAAAAAAGTGAAAGCCATTCTCTGAAATGCACAAAAAAATGACTGCACTATATAATTTTTCACCAATAAATAAAGCTTTGATAACGCTAATTTGATTTTTATTAATTGAAGACCATCTTCTATATGTCACGATGCTGGCATCTGCTCAAAAATAAAGTGACATTTACATTTTCAAAGCATCCTTACGTCTCCATGCACATTTATGTGCAGTCACTAAACATGTATTGTAGGTCCATATTTTTAGCTCATGTCAAGATTAAATCATTAGTCGTAGAGTTCTAGCCAAACAAGCTGGTCCGCGATTTGCTTGTCAGTAGCGATTCAAATTACATAGTATTCAACTAAAACCTGCGTAGAATAAATCACGTGAAAATCAATACGCGTCTACACGTATAATATTCTTTCTGGAACAATGTTTTCTAGAAAAATGGAAAAGTTAACAATCGGAAAACAGAAAAATTATACTCTGCTTAGACGTCAATATCAAACAAAAAATTGAAAGAATAGAATTCGGCTTTAAAAAGCTTTTCAGTCACTAATCACTATGAAAACTAAAAATGTTCATATTTTAATTTAAAAAAAATGTTTTTCCATATACAGCTAGTACTATCACTTATTTTTCACAATGACATTTTAAATACGTATAATGCAATAAGCTATATTTTCAGATTCTAGCAAAATTGCTTAAGCATTTACCAGAGACAAAAAAAAACTAAGTGGATATGTAGTGACCATTTAGGGCCGGTTGCACCAACAGAGGTTAAAATCCAAGGTTTACTAACCTCGGGTTAAGAAATAACTCGAGGTTAACCTCCAGGTTAGCTGTTTGTGTTTCACCAAATAACCCTTGATAAAATGTACCTCGGGTTAAGGAACCCATGTTTAACCTGAAAAAAACAAAATGGCGGACGGAGTAGGAACAAGCCTATAACCCTGCCTACTGGCTGGGTTAACCTTTCTCCATTTTTTTCCCTAGCCCATGGTTTTGAAATGTAAAGGTGGGTTAACCTAGCGTTATACAGCAGGATAACCCTAGGTTATTCTTAACCTATGTTTGTGCAACCGGCCCTTAGTGGCTAGTAGTCTTACTCGCATATAGTAATACTGGTGCAACTGACAAGATTGTGATGACATTAAAGCTCAATTACAGTAGAAACTCGATTATCCGGACCTCAATCATCCGGATCCTCAATTATCCGGACGTCCGAAGCCAAGATTTTTT
>JAQGAE010004373.1:0-12908 GCA_034696685.1 Julus scandinavius | reverse complement strand
GTTTCCTATCGTGTAAAAACATAATATCCATGTTTTTACCAATTTCCAAAAATGACGTAAAGTATACTTTAGCCATTTAGACATGGGGTAGGGAATTGGCCCCAGTCAATGTTTATGTGAATTTCGGGGATGGCCTTTGGAATGGGAATAAAAAGAATGTCTCCAGCTGGCGTTGTATGTGGCCAAAATTCATTAAAAACTGATCCCCTTCCTTGTTCCATGTCAATTCAGTTTGGACCATTTTTGAAGGAATTAATTTTGGGGATGTCATATTTGAATGGGTCCCAAAGAGAATTTCAGACTGACGTTACCAGCTCCCGCGTGAAGGAACCAAACCTGTCTCCAAAATTTATTAAAAACTGACTCCCTTTATCCCTATCCCATGCCCTTACTATTTGGACCATTTTTGAAGGAACTTAATTTTTTTGGAAAGGGCTCCAAACAAGTCAACGTTTCAGGTTGGCGTTACCAGCTTTAGTGCGAAGGAACCTATAAACTGTCGCTAAAAGTTATGAAAAACTGACTCCCTTCCCTATCCCAAGTCCATTTTATTTGGACAATTTTTTAAAGGAATCTTGGGGACGTCATTTTTTAATAGGCCCCAAACAGAATTTCAGGCCTCGCGTGAAGGAACATATTGTCATTAAACAGAGCCAGCATTTTGACAGAAAACATCTAAGACCAGATGAGAACTTAAATGAACTTAATAATTACACTTACCAGCTCCAGCAACAGGCAAGATAAGATCCATGGTCTAGCTATAGAAGTGAGTATAATCAAACTGCAAAACTTTGAGTTTATGAACAGATATGAACCCAACAGAAAACACCTCGTGCCTTGATCAGAAAATAAGAAATGTTGAGTGAAATAGTTTAAAGCTTATACCACCACAGTAAACAGGGGAAACGGGGAAATCCCCTTTTTAGTCACGCCTCGACACGTGACGATGTTTGGACGATGCCACCATTGAGGTAAGGTACGGAGACTGTTGGCGGGAATTTCAATTATCTAAAGTTTTCTTATTGTTGTTATTGTCTTATGCTTTTCAATTTTGTTGACAAAAAAGCATGTTTTCAGCAAACATTTCGGTGTTCTCATAATGCTTAGTACACATTAGATCAAACACGAAACATAAACAGGGTTTCGTAAACATGTTTGTGATATGTTGTTGCTCACCAGTTTTCTGCAAGCAAGTTTCAGCAAATTTTGTTGACAAAAAAGCATGTTTTCAGCAAACATTTTGGCGTTCGCTTATTGCTTAGTGCATATTAGAGCAAACACGAAACATAAACCGGGTTTGGAAAACATGTTGTATGATAAAATGTTGCTCACTAATTTTTTGCAAGCAAGTTTCGGCAAATTTTGTTGACAAAAAAGCATGTTTTCAGCAAACATTTCTGTTTCTCATAATGCTTAGTACACATTAGATGAAACACGATACAGAATCACGGTTTCGTAAATATGTTTGCGATATGTGATTGCTCACCAGTTTTTTGCAAGCAAGTTTCAGCAAATTTTGTTGATAAAAAGCATGTTTTCAGCAAACATTTCGGCGTATGCTCAATGTTTATTACATATTAGAGCAAACACGAAACAGAATCAGAATTGGGATTTGGGGCCCACAGATATACATATATATATATATATATATATACATAACCATTATATATATATATATATATATATAGACACTTTCAAAGGTACTTGCTAGTGACCCATTTTCAGTAGGATACCTTTTGGTGACCCAGTTTCAATGGGATACTTCCTGGTACCCACATTCAATTGGACACTTCCTGGTACCCACTTTCAATGGGACACTTCCTGGTGACCTACTTTCAATTGAATACTTCCTGGTGACCTACTTTCAATGGAATACGTCCTGGTGACCCACTTTCAAAGGTACTTCCTGGTGACCCACTTTCAATGGGCTCTTTCTGGTACCCAGTTTCAATGGGTTACTTCTTGCTACCCACTTTCAATGGGATACTTCCTGGTGACCCACTTTCGAAGTGCTACTTCATGGACAATAGTACATTAGCACTTCAGGGTCCTCAGCCTGAAGCTGAGATAAAACAATCATTTGCATTTATCAGATGCTACTGGAGACAACTTGTTCCCCTCGCGTGTTTGTCGTACTATCAAGGTCAACACAACTTTGTTTCAAAATCAAACTCGACAAAACTTGCTTTCAAAACTCGATCGTTCAGAGGGTCCGAGGAACAACCTTAACAACAAGAACATGAACAACAAAAACAAGAAAAGCAAAACACAACAAACTTTATTATATTTCTTAACAAAAACTCATGTTATGCCATTATAGTTTGCTCTTCAGAGGTACTTTCACCTCCATCAACAGTCATTGACCCTCATGTGTTTCTGCCTTTGCAGGTTCATCATTACTGCAGAAGTTGTTCACCAGAAAGACTGGTGAAGCCCAATGGCTACCAGAATCCAGATTCGTGGGATCCCCATATAGGACATGCCACTTCCTTTGTCAAAGAATCTCTTGCCGTCGTTATTACCTTGCTTGGCTTCGCAGTCCCAACACCGGTAGTGATCTAGGCACATTCCATGGTCGTTGACTACCTCTCTCATGGACACGACACTACAATGGGAGAATTGCTTGTTCTGCTGAGAAATGCCTTTATTGATGGTGCTGGCCATGATGTAAAGTTTGTCAGCTTCGTCAATGAAGCATTTCGGGTCTTCGTAATCCTCGTCGTTGAGGCTGCCGAAGAGGTGTCCCATCTCGTGGGCTAGGTTCACGGAGCCTTGAGGAACAGCCATAGCAACCACGTCAAAGGTGACCCAGGCTACATTGGTTGCATACTTCTTGTTGAGCTCGCAGTAAATTGGTCCACATATGCCCCTCTTAAAGCCACCCACCTCGCCCTGAACCGAATCTCCGTAGGGTGTTTTCCAAATCCGGACGTAGCTGAAGGCCACCGCTGCGCAATAGTCCTCGAAATACTCGTACATACTGAAATTATCCAGATACGAATCGAAAGTCAAGTTTGGCAAAGTTGCAAAGTAGTGCTCGTCGTGTGCTGTGCGATACACCTCTACACGAGCCATCTGGATGTGGATGTCATCAAATGTGGCGTCGCCGGTGAAGTCTGTGTCCCTAAGATGAACCAAACAATAATGGATCAGTTACGAACTTAGATCGAGTAACATTCTGGAGATTTGCAAAATTCGTCATAAAAGGTTGACATAACTCTTAAGACTTTAGATTCTTAACTTATAGTCAGTTCTATAAATCTCTCTGTTTCTCTTTATGCCATTTTTTTTAATGTATTATACATTTAAAAAAATGGTATAAAGAGGAGCCCAGTCTCCACTGAAGGCAACATTCAACACTCAACATAAAACATGTAAACACCAGACATACAAACACTCAAACACAAACCTGAAACAGTGGATAAACATCAACATGTTGCTGTATGCTGAGGTGTCTCCACCAAAAAAATGAAAAGGTGGGACAGAAATGTTTGCCACTTTACTGCGCATGCTCAGCCATGTGCTCAAATGCGGCCCTGAATGCTTGGTGAGGCCTTTGGTAAAAGCGCATTTTTTGACCTCTTGGCTGAGCATGCGCAGTAAAGTGGAAAATTGTTTGTCCTTTGATCCGGATCGTCTCCAGAGCGACCGGAAAAATGTTGATGAAACCATGGTATGGCAACAAATAAACATTACAAGTTTGCTCAAACATGACGGTAGGCAAACTTATTTTTCTAAATTTGTTTCAGCAAGCCATGTTGATCAACATTGTTGCCCTAAGTCGCCTTCCGTGGAGAGTGTGCTTAAGTTTGTGGAAAAAAAAGTGGTAAGCCAACTTTTTGTGCAAATTTGTTTGAACAAACCTTGCATTCATTTCATTGAAAAAAATAAATTGTCTCCGGTGACAATTTTAGGCTCCGCGATTATCTGGAGTTGCATGTCAGCGTACCTAAACATCTTGTCCACATTCTTCACGTACATCTCCATCAATGCTACAGTGGTCTTCAAGTCTTTCTTTCCAAGTAATTGATAGAATGTGTGGTCTGCAACCGCCACCAGTTTGCAGATCCTCTTGACGGGGGACTCTTTGGCTGCTTGTGATCCTGCCCTCCTTGGGCTAAATTTGGGACTTTGGGACGGACAGCCAACACAACGTGTGACTTCTGAACCATTGTAAGGTCTTGAAATATTGCAGCCGTTGACTGAACCATCTCTGGAAGTCTCGCTGTAAGAACCATTCCAATTGCTTTTGAAGCCACTGTCAAAACCATCTTGGGCCTTGAAGGACATGAAATCTCTAGTTGAGGTATTCTTCAGACTATCTACGAAACTCATTGAACTGTCTGAACCATTTCTGAAGCTCTTGAAATCAATGCCCCTGTAAACGATGGCATCCGAGTGGCTAACGTTCAAGAAGTAGTACGAAGCAGGTTCTACATAATAATCTCCATCGATGGTGGAGGACACTGTACCCAAAAAAGCCCCTTGGAGGATGACTCCTTGGACATTGGATTGTGGCTCGTTCACCAGGAAGCCTTCCACGCAACCGGTGCGCAGGTCAGCGGCGTCCATAACTACGGTTTCCTCTGCGGTCCTTCCGTGGATGACAATCTTGGCATCTGGGGTGAAGCCAGTCTCTCCCCAGTGAAGGTGCATGGACAGTGTCCTGCCGAAGGCTGGTATTTGGAGGTGGATGAGCGTCTTGCCTCCTTTGGCGGCGACGACTTTTTCTTCGGCAATGGGTTTGATCTGGGTCTCGTCGATAAGGTCCAAAGCCAATTTTTCGTAGTTTTCCAGGATGGAATTCAAGTCTTTTCCGGGTTTCATAGTCCATCTCGAGGCTCTGCAGTAAACTCCCAGAATTAACAATATTGTCAAGCTGGTCAGAAATGATTTTTGGATATAACCAACTTCCATCATCTTTTCGATAAAATCATAATTGGGATCAGATTCAATAAAAACTATTTGAAATGAAGACGAGTAATTCAAGTCGAATCACAAATATAAACTGAATTAGAATTTTTAATCACATGATTCCCTCACGTGACCCAAATCCAATGCACATGCCATTGTTGCACAAATTCTGAAGAAGAAGTCCAGAATGATTCAATTTCCAAAAATGTTGATCCAACTGTTACTGCTTTTAATATTGTTTACTAACCAATAACAATTTTTTTAATAAAAACTCTAAAATTCTAAAACTGTAAATAAAATTCACACAAAAATATGTTAACTTCTTATGCTGATTTTAGGAACCAATTAATCTTCTAATTTCTTACCAATTCCATTATTACTACCTTAAATAATTCTGAAAACTGGAATATTTAAATAAAGTTTGCCTTTATGAATATTTGAAATTATAGTTTAAACTTTTTTAACTCAACTCAAAATGATTCACCTTTGCAATTTCATAAAGCAGATTTTCTATTAAATCATGACAAAGAGTAAGGAAGTAACTTATTTACCAAACTACGGGAAATAAGTTCCTCGCGCGTGCGCACATTCGCATATCCGCCAAAGTAATGGCAAAATGATAACTGCAAATGCAGTGGAACCTCGGTCTACGAACACCAATTTGTTGTTTCGCTTCACGAACGATGTTTCAGCTCACGAACATATATTTCTCTGGACCACCAATCAAAGGTCCAGGTTTCTGCAATGTTTCACTGTCTGTATCATTTCTACACATAAAGCCATATATAACATGTTTAAAAAAAATTCTTGGACAAACAACGCATTTTTTGGATTTACATTAATTGCAATGGGAAAAATTGATTCGGATCACGAACTTTTCGGTTCACGAACAAGGTCAAGGAACAGATTAATTTTGTAAACCGAGGTTCCGCTCAACTATTGTAAATCATATAGACACTAAAATTCTTGATACACGATTATTCCATTGTATTAGAATACAAATTCTTGTTTTGATTATGCTTAATTTGAGAACTTCGTGAACTAAAAAACAATCATTCCGCTATCGAGCTTTAGTGCAGTGTCAAATTATAAATTATAATCGCCTTCCAACCAAATCTGCTAAACACAGATTGTATTTCTATACGCTTCAAGTTTCAACAATAGGGCGGGGAATTTCGCTGTTTGATAAACATTCAATGCATGGCAACCATAACTCAATTTTTGTATACAATGGTTGCCATTAAATTAGTAATGTTAACCGAGCTTAATCAAATTCCCCTCGAGGAAAAAACCAACAGGTGGTATACAATCTGGTGTCTCAATGGAGAAGTTGAACAGTTTCTCGAGCCATGTGTGCCGGTATACCTCATCTAGCTGGAACACAAACAAGTCCTAAAATACCGTAGGGAAGAGTGGGTATATACTAATGGTCCAAAACTCGCGGAAAATTGGCGGATTCGTGTTGAAATTTGTAAAATTATTGGATTTCGGGGGGGGGGGGGAAGAGTCTATTTCCAATATCACCACATATATACAGCCTTGCCTTCTGATGATGCACAATAATACAGGAAGGAAAAATATGATTTCACTAACAAAATAAGTTTTCACTTCAAAAGCATAGTTTATAGAGACAATGTTTTCATATTAAGAGGGATCATAACCCTATCTTTTTCAAGGGATCGGGCTTGCAAAGTTACTCACAGTTGATTTGCACACGCTGCCAGCAGGTGGCAGCATGGGATAGGCAAGTTGTGAGTGCAAAAATTGAAATAATAATTTAATTGAAAAAAATCTACTATTTTAACGTGAAAAATGACACGATTATGACCTTGCTGATTTATAAAGCTGTTTTAAACAATTTTTATTTTTATTTATTCTTTTTTTGTTTGACTGTGCAGCCTGATTCCCACCTGGCAAAAGTCGCGCACAACTCACACGAAATCGTCCGCTAAATCAGGAAGTGGACATTCGCGCATGTGCAATAGGTAGTGAGGCAAGCTCACATGACGTCACGAAAATATGCCTCGCCATGCCGGATTCACAAATCACTTTTGGAAGCGCACAACATGGCGGCCAGGATCTTACCATGTATCAATGACGTGCTTCACGCCATTAGCAGGAGCGCCGATCTTTCGTGCTTCCATGAGGTGCGCCAAGTAGGAATTGGCACGCATTTTTGTCCGCAATGAGCGAGCTCATGTGTGCTGTGAGTTGTGCGCGACTTTCGCCAAGTTGGCATCAGGCTTGAGTGTCTTTGCAAATTTTCCCATTGGAAGGGATAGGGTTGTAATCCCCCTTAAGTATATTATCACCATTGATGATGGTTATGATGTTATTAGATATTTCACACCAATCTGTCAAGTGCTTTTAATCCTATGGCGTGTTTGAGACAAAGACCTAGTGGCAGGAGGATTGGGACACAACAGTGCAGGAGGAATGGGACAGTCCCTGTTGCTGGCATTTTCATGCATCTGTGTTTTTAGAACTTTAGCAAGTGCAGTTCGTACGTGCAACAGTTATTTTTCTGTTTGATGTGAAAACTGGTGATTTTGTGTTGGTGAGATTTCCCAAGAAAAATAATGTGGGCATGAACTCGAACTGAAATATATTTTTTATAAAGAAATCAGAATACTGTGAGTTTTACACAAGACATAAGCACAGTTACAAAAGTTGATGTCATTTTGAATCTTCCCCAACCTTCTGTGTGGAGGAAGATCAAAATTGCGGGAAATCTGCACATTTTGCATCGATGTTAGTTTCTTTTCACTAGTTTGTTAGTTTTCGTAAAAAATCCTGGTAAAAGGTAAAGTATGTTCTTATTATTGCAAATAAATCAAAAAATTTAATTTAGTGTGTTATAATCCTTTGTATCTTCTTTTTAAAAACAGTGTCTAAATACTTCCGCCACGCGTCCCATTCCTCCTGCGCGCCAGAGGAATGGGACACTATGGAGAGTTGTTTAATTTTAAATACGTTTCTAATTTGAGTAATAAGAAAATATTTTAAACACTGTGCACTATATTCCCAATAGTATAAAGTATATTTGTGAATACAATTTGTTGTGTTTTATGGTTTGTGAATAATTTAAAAACAAAGGAGGAAAATGTCCCATTCCTACTCAATTTCCCCTATGTACATATACGTATAGTTGTTTCGTTCTTACGCTTGCTGCCTGTATATTTGAGCATATTGTGTTACGGATTTATGGTTGTGGCCACCCTGTATATGGTATATTATGTCCCACATTAGGCATATTGGTGTGCATTTTCATAAGCAATTTCGTAACATTACTGGAAACGTTCTCATATTTGACCATTTTCTTTCTCAATTTGTCAATCCATGTCAATTTTCCAATAATTTGTTCATTTTCATATGCATACTGCATAGTATATTATTTACAACCACAATTTCAAGTTTATAATTTTCATGTTATGCATTTTAATATGATGTATGAATAGTCCTTTATCAGAAATTAGATTCATATGGATGACGAATGTCTAATTTATATCCCTTTGTACGTACATTACACATGCCAGCTGTTCCCATTTCTATCATTGAAGGTCCATTTTTTGTTCATATAGTAAATCAAATTTGCTGTCATATTTTCAAGGTCTTACCGTTTATAATGAAATGTTTCATACTTCATACTTTTAACTTTCAATAAATGAATTTGCTCATAATTCCATCTATAGGGTTTTACCTTATACGGATTTCCCAATTGAAGTACGACATGTAAATTCTGTTCAAAATTGTTGGAAAATAGCATTCCTATATGCTAATTTCCACCTTCAGGGTCATTCCAAATGCCAAAGATGATTGGCATGTCTCCAACCATGCTGACCCCAAATTCCAAGAGTTTGGCATACTTTCATATAAACTGACCCAACATTCCAGGGGTGTTTGGCATGCCTCCAACCATGCTGTCCTAGCTATATAAGCTACCTGGGTTTTGGTCAGTTCATCCAAGACTTGCAGTGTGAAAGGACCGGGGACCATTGGCAGTTCATCAACAGACTTCAGTCTATTAGGACCACGGCCACTCCTGGACCAGTGAACATCACTTGTTCACAAACCACTTCCTAAATACAAAAACTGCCGTTTTAAGGCCCACATACAGAGAGACAGAGAGGTTACCACCACCAGACCATCTTCAATAATATCAACAATAATGACAATTGAATTTTTTTTAAATATTACATAATTTTTACCTATCAATAATTTTTTGCAAGTACAGATTCAACGCAATAAATTCGTGTAAACTCAAGTAAGATAAACAAATTCGATGCATGTTTTCAAAATACACAAATTATTTCTTCGGGATCATCGATCCCACTGCACCCCCCGCTGTTGCGATGACAGCGATGCCTTTGGCCCCTAGTCCAGCTGCTCCAACACTCTGTAGAGCTGCAAAAGCGCTTCCAGCAGCAACATTGCCAATACTAGCCTGCCATGCAGCGGCCACTGTGCCAGCAACGACTCCTCCTGCTCCAAAGCCAAGTGCTGGAAGAACCACCACAGGAACGGCAACCACAGCCACAGCTGAAAACGAAAAGAATTAATTGTTCAAATATGTCCGTTGCAACATGCTAACCTTTTGCGTAAATTCGAAGTTTTTTTGTTAAAAAACAATTTATCCAATTTTACACAAATATAGGCTACAAACGTACGAACAAAACAGCTATTTCAATTTGTACTCAAAGTGTCCTCCACATCCGCTGCAACACATGCCCGGAGGCGCTTGCGCCATTGATAACACGTTATAGGAAACATTTAAATTAATTATTTCCATATAATGTAACTTTTACTTTTAATTCTAGTAAATATTTAATCCAAATTTTTTAATATCTAATTTTGAAGTTACTGAAGGTTCTAGTAAAGTTATTCCATCCATAATCAGAAATTCAATACTTACTTGCACCAGCAACTACATAGAAAACATTCATGGTGGAAATTTATGTGACAGCAAACTAAAAATCGTTTGTTATACAGAAGCTAGAAAATCCCTTGATTCCTTAGTAGTTATCAACAATAGAAACGGGGAAATTTCAGTATTCCCCTTTTTGATTATGTTGGGCGATATCACCATAATAATCAAAATCCGATAATAAGATAATCAAAATATATAAGAGCAATCAAAAAATCGTTGTAAAACATACAGCTTATCGAATTTTTTACATTCCATTTTCATTGCCCCATGTTTTCTCTGTTATTGTATTTCACATAAACTTTCCCAAATAGGGAATTTCCCTTTTTTCAATAATAGATAAGTCACTAGCTAATGGGTACCATTTTAGTGCATGTGAAAGTGCAGTAATTGACTTGCCTGTTACATTTGGTAATAATTGTGTAGGCCTACAAGTGAAAAAAATGGCGTGTAAAGGGTCAATTTCACACGAGAATGACAGATTCTGTCTGTATATATCCCTGTGGAATTATCATCATTCACAGGTCCCAATTAGGGACTCAGGGACTGGCAGATTTTATGCTTTTGGAAAGGTTATTTATTTATACAGGATGCATTTAGACAGTTTCTACTGTATAAAATGTCACTCATTTTACCATTTCATTTCAATCTTCTCACATTTGAATTATTTTCTAGGGTTTATTAACAACTTTGTACATCAATATATCTCACGTACAGTAGAACCCCTCTAAAATAATACCTGTTAAACTAATAATCCACTATAAACTAATACCAAGCACTCCCAACAATATTAGTTTAGAGGGGTTCTACTGTATATTTCACAATCATATTTTGTCCTTATTACAAAATGTTACAAGTATTTTTTTGTCATTTTTTATCAAATGAATTTCTTTTCTATTATTTCTGTGTGGATTTTTTAAATTGTTGTCCAAAAAAATCAGCCCAACAAGGAAGCTATTTTATGCCTTGAACTTGAACACAAAAAATCTCATTAGATTTTTGTTTCAGTTACAATAAATACTGCTGATATCCGTTATCATAAAAGTAGGATAATACCGACTGATAGACGTCAGTCACCCTTGAGTTCATAATGCATTATAACTGGTAAAGGAACACCAAGTTAAGATTCGCTTTCTCATTAGAAATCTGAAAATATGTCGGCGTATAAAAATTACATAATTCCGGGTAAGTCATGGCTTGTTAGCAATTAAACCAGTGTATGTCATAACAATTTTGGGAGATAGGGTTCAGAATCTTTAAGTGTCATATACGAGTATTTACCGCACTACAGTCCACTACCCCACCTATAGCTCGATTCATTAGCAAGCATGTGTTTACATTTTTACCTTTCTTAATAATATTGTCATTTCGGATAAAACATACAGCTTGACTAAATAGGTTATCCCCCCTTCAATTTTCTTAATGGGGGCAAAATTGGAAATTGTGATAAAGGAAGCATAAAGGAACCATGGGGAGCACAATTTAATGGTGGAAAACTGAGCTTTGACTATGTTTTCAAGGCAATTCAAGCAGAATGTAATACTAAAAAAAACATTTTTAGACTGATACAGTCCTCCTCCACAACTTTCAAAATCATACCATATGTCTATTTTGCATCCTTCAGGTACTTTCTGCTTGAATGACCTTGAAAACATGGTCAAATTGTTCCCACCATTAAATTGCACACACCATGGTTCCTATATGTATGTTCCCTTAATCACAATTTTCAATTTTACCCCAGTTAAGAAAATGTAAGCGTCAAAAACATGGACTATGAATTGAATCGTGAAAAGCACATTAGTAATGAATATATTAATGTAGGATGAACTAGAAAACTATAAAAACATATGTGTTGAGGTAATTTAGGTTGTAAATAACCAGCCAAGAAACAACATTATTTACAGATGAGTCAAAAACAACTCGACAGTGGCCATCAAGTATTGTATCGCAAATTGTATGGATGTTTTCTGTCAAAATTGTTACCAGCAACTGTACAAGCAGCCTTGTCCAATATGTGAAACTATGGTTACAGAGGTGAGATTCCAAACAGAATCAATGATATAATTTATCAACTACAGAGTAAGATACATTGCAGGCAACTCAGGAGACGGAATTTGACAAGTCCATTATTTAGTTAAAAGTCGCTTGCGAATTTAAGAAACATGGATGCCCAGAAATTGTAGATTGGGAAACTTCTTGGTATGTATAGGACTTAACTGCTAAATTCACAATATTTATATACTGTAAAATGTGGATACTTTTGGTTAGTTTTTGGTGTTTTTTTCAATTTTGAAAAAGTGTTCAATAATTACGACCCGAAATTTAACAGGATCACGTCAGACTATGCACATTCTCACCCCAGAGATTGCTTCTTAAGTTACGCAAGTTGAATTCCAAAGACGATGCCATGGAGAAGGTAAGAGCTAGGCTTTGAATGAAGCATCACTTAGGCTGATTAATCGAAATGACAACTTCGAATTCAAATCGTTCCGATATACTTATATTAGCTGCAAGCAGAGATGACCAAGATGAAAAGCACAATGCAAGACGTAGTGTCAGAAAACAGAGAGCTGAAAGAGACTCTGAAAACAGAAACGAATAAGCTTGATGGAGAAATCTCTTCGGCCAAAACGGCCATGACCTCTTTGACCTCTGAACTGCAAAGGGAACTGGAGAAGATGAAGCTGCTGCACTTGGAGGACACTTTGGCAGAGATGAAGTTGCAACAGGAGAACACCGGAGCAGAGATGACGTTTTAGCAGAACACGTTGGCAGAGATGAAGTTGCAACAAGAGAACACGTTGGCAGAGATGAAGTTGCAACAAGAGAACACTTTGGCAGAGATTTAGTTGCAACAGGAGAACACTTATGCAGCAATGAAAAGCGTAATCAAAAACCTGGAGAAAAAGATTCATCACAGTGATGGTATAGCATATTACAATAATTATATCTTTTTTATCTTTATTTGTAATTTACAACATATATTTGAACTTTTTGGTAAATGTCATGAATGGAAAATGCCATATTTGGTAAATGTCATGAATGGAAAATGCCATATTTGGTAAATTTC
>JAQGAE010004372.1:0-12909 GCA_034696685.1 Julus scandinavius | reverse complement strand
CACAAAACAAGCATGTAATTTTTGACTCACGGTTTTTATTGGTGGTTGTGTTTTTCCAACGAAAATCAAAATCATAATATAAATAAAAATCGAAAACAAAGACAAGATGGCGGACCAGGCCCGGGTTGGTCTACCCGGGAAATCCTGTTTAAGGGGGGAGGAAGGTTGGTTGACTGACCCTGGTCAGTTAGCAGGTTTAAGGGCAAATCATAAAGTACGAACACCGTACTTCACCGTTGATTGCCCTTAGTGGGCCAGCCGAGGCGAACGCACTCCGCTCAACAATTTGCCCCCGCCCCCGAAATTACAACAGTATATACATGTACGATATTTGTAATTATGCTATACGTTAATCGCACTACATTACACCTTAATTTATGGATGGTTAATGTATAAACATCACGCCAATCTGCCAGGTCCTTTTAATCTTATGGTGTGTTTGAGACAAATACCTAGTGGCAGGAGGATTGGGATGCAACAGTGCAGGAGGAATGGGACATATTCCCTGTTGCTGGAATTTAATGCATTTTTGCTTTTAGAACTTTAGCACGTGCAGGAGGTCTTAGCACGTGAAAAACAGTTCTTTTTCTGTTTGATGTTAGAGCTGGTTATTTTGTAATGGTGAGATTTGGCAAGAAAAATAATGTGGGTATGAACTCGAAGAAGCTGAAATGTATTTTTTGCGAAAAAAGGAGAATACCGTGAGTTATAAATTTACTGATACATAAGTCATAAACATGGTTACAAAAGTTGATGTCATTCTGAAGCTTTCCCAACCTTTTCTGTGCGGAGGAAAATCAAAATTGCGGGAATTCTACACATTTTGCAACAATGTTAGTTTATTTTCATTAGTTCGTTATAGTTTTCGTAAAAAATCTTGCTAAAAAATAAAGCGTGATCTTATTATTGCAATTAAATAAATCTTTAAAAAAATTAATGTGGTATGATCCTTTGTATCTTCGTTTTAAATCATTGTCCCAATCCTCCTTCAATGCGTTCCATTCCTCCTGCGCACAGGAGGAATGGGACACTATGGAGAGAAGTTTAATTTCAATTATTTTTCTTATTTTTGTTATAATAAAATATTTTCAACACTGTGCACAATATTCACAATAAAGTAAATTTGTGAATACAAATTGTTATGTTTAATGATTTGTGGATCATTTTAAAAATTAAATGGTGAAAAATAGCCCATTCCTACCCACTCTCTCGTACAAATGTGATCAATTCGTGACCTAGTAATATTACCCAATTAGCCAAATATATCAATTTATCAAAATTTCTGCATCGAGGAAAGTATCCATTCATGAAACTACAAAAGGTATTGAAATAAATTAGATAATGATGTACAAAATATCGTATTAGGGCCACTCAATATCAAAGCAGCTTGAATGTATTAATAAAAACATATTTTTTCACTTTGTAGTTATATAAATATAACAAAACATAAAACAATGGTCCTTTTAGATTCGCCTCTTTAAGAGCCGAGCTTATTTTTTTTTTCATAATTTCATTGAGGCAAGTGCATAATTCCTGAGTGCTGATAAAACTAGTGCGAGCTGAAATCGAATTTTGAGTTCAAACAACCTTTGCCTTTGGCAATATTTGATGATATAAAAGAGTGTGGATATCCACCGAAAGGTATGTATATAATCGAATTCAACTCTCATTTATATATTCAGCTGGAGATGCACCAACATTTGCACTCAAAAGAGGATGTTGCCTCCTAGGGGCCTTCTCATTGAATCTCATGGTTACTTTTTCCTATATATATATACACACGAGTAAAGGGCTTTTCGCAGAAGGTGCTTATTGTACCGTGCTCGAACCATCCCACATTTCAAAATATGAGGAAATTGGAAAGATTTTTTTCTTAAGACGAAATAGAGAAGAAGAGAATAAGACACGTTAAACAATATTTGTATTATTCTTGTTACAGCATCACCACCTACACCAATATTGGAGAAAAAACTGCTCACCAAATCATCCGTGGCATTGCATTGGACAATCGATGATGATGGCAGAAATCCAATACATGGTAAGAAAGAAAAATAACATCATCATATATTTATAAACATTTTTACCAAAATAATTAATGTGGAAATATAATTAATTTTTAGGAGGCTTTGTACCTCAGTTTCCTTATTAAAAGTTAACTAACACCGTATTTTACGGACTATAAGACGCACTTATTTCTTCAAAACATTGACTCCAAAATTCAGGTGCTTCTTATACTACTTGTTTTTTTTAAGCTGGATCACAACCCTATCACTTTCAATGGGTGAAATTTTAAAACACAATTACAGCCAAACAAAAAGAGATGAAATAAAAATAAAAATTGTTTAAAATAGCATTTATATTAAAATGCATATATTAATAAAGCATTTTAGACTGATACAGTCCTCCTCTACAACTTTCAAATTCAAACCATGCATTCTTCAAGTACTTCCTGTGCGAATGACGTTGAAAACAAGGTCAAAGGTTAAATAGTTGTGCACCATTAAATTGCGCACCCCATGGTTTCTATATGTTCCCTTTATCACAATTTTCAATTTTGCCCCCATTAAGAAAATTTGGGGGAGGGAGAAGACTTAGTCACGCTGTATATAGGCCATATTTGGCTCTTGATGGACTATATAAAGCTTTGTGTGAGCCATATTTGGAAAATAAACTGTCGAGCATACGGACTATATTTCGCCAATGATAGGTCACATGCGGGTCATTATACCCATACCTGGCTTTACGGCCTAGATACGTTCTGGAAACGTTGGTCGTAAAACTAAAAGCCGTATAACGAATTACTACATAACTGCATTACGAAACAGTCATTTTTTTTTGGCCGTATAACAAAACATTGTAGACCGTAAATCGAAAAGTGCCATAATTAAAAAGGACCGTTATAGCGAAATGCCGCATAGCGAGGTATAGGTGTATTAATATTACTGTATTTTACGGACTATAAGACGCACCTTAATTTTTAAGCAATTTTTTAATAAAAAAAACAAGTAGTATAACACGCGAGTATAAGACACACCTGAAGATTGGAGGCAATTTTTTGAAGAAAAAAAGTGCGTCTTATAATCCGTAAAATACGGTAATATTATGGGCAATCGTAAACTTGAAGTAATTAGCCCCAGATTAAAATGATTTCCCCAATCTAAACTGATATTCGTATAAACCTACATCTCACTATACGGCCGATCTTTATACGACATTTCGCTATAACTGCCTTTTCTAATTATGGCACTTTTTCGATTTACGACCCGCAATGTTTCGTTATACGGCCAAAATAAAAAAAATGCTGTACTGTTAGCGACAATATGTAATTGATTCGTTATACGGTTTTTCGCTTTACGGTTAACTTTTACGGAGCATATCTAGGCCGTAAAGCGAGGTATGGTTGTAGTCTTAAAATTATTTCCACTATATTAAACCCTTATATTAACATATATATTTCAAATACATTGAAGCCATAAAAGTTTTGTATGCTTTAACAGTTATTTAAATTTATGTAAATTTGCAAATTAGCGATTCCAATTATGTTCCTTAAGAAGTATAGTTACAACAAGTTGGTATAAGGATATCATGCAAAACCGTTATTTTTATGCTAATAAAATTATGTGAATAGGAAAGAAATTCCAGTTAGGATTTCTAGATTCTGCATAAAAGCAATTTGTAAGCTGAAAGCTCTATAGCTCGCAATTCATGAATAATATAGCGAGTTGAAAATCCAATTATCTTCAATTTCCAGGTACAAATACTCGAAACGTGATTTCGTTACAAAAGCTATAAAGTAATTGCGAGAAACCTAAAAGGTTGACTATTTTCAACGACGCTTAGAAATACATGAAGACTTTGCTCGAGAGACAATTTTCAGTTTTTGGCAAATTGTATTGCCCATAAGGTCGTTATTTTACAGATCAGGAGTAAGCGAAGTTTGCAATTTTATTAAAAACCCCGGATGTCTTCCACTAGTGCTTAAAAGATGAAAAAATGGCCAAATAACAATTGCATCATTGGAAAACATTTAGCAAAAAATAATATCTAAAGCAAATGAGGTTACATTTACTAATATTTCACTATAAATTTCACTCGGTTTCATGCCTTTCAACACTGAAAACCGAATAACACTTAGTTGTGCCTTTCGCGCGAACGCTTTCGAGTGAGGCGCCATTTTGTTTTTGATAGTTTTTCTAAATTCTACATAAATTGTGTCGCCATGTAGTGATCTAAAACCAAATTTCCTGCTCTTTAAAATGGCTATTTCAGTTTTTTTGTACGACATCTGGTTTTCGAATAATAAAGGAATATGCAAGACTTCTTGACCGCTTTTCGTATATTCGCATATCTTAATTACAGAAGATCTTATATAAACTTTGTATAATTTAAGGTTTTATATTCATCCCTGATACACGAAAGAATCGATGCTGGACAAATTTTATCCAATTTTATAGAAATAACACCCTATTTTAAATATCTCATTTTCACACGTACAGTTTACGTCAAAAAATCGATATTTCTAGATTTTTGCCAACTTGAACGTGGAAATTTTACCATCTTTCAACTCATTCTGCATTTGGTGGAAAAAATTTAGTATTCCAATCTTGTTTTGGCATAAAAACACCTGATCTTTTGCAGAGTTGTCACCGTATTAAGGGTGCATCAAAATGCTATACGGATGAAGTGATTTCAGCCTATTCCTAGTCTTCCCTAATTCCAATAGGCCCCTACTTTTTTTTTCCTCCATAAGCAAATTTATAAGGGATTTAACTGCCTGACTTCACTTTCTCTTAGGTTACACCCTGAACTACAGAGAAAATTCAGGAGAGTGGAAAGAATTGAACGTGGATGCTGATAACGAATCGTATACCTTCGAGAATTTAAAGTGTGGGACACGTTACCAATTTTACATCACTGCATCCAATCGGATGGGTACGAGTGAACCGAGTGATATGTTGGATATAATTACCCAGGGACAAAGTAAGTCACAAATATCACATTTATTACTGGCTTTTTTTCCATTCAAGATGAGTGACATTTGCCATAAATCAAGGCCGTATATGTCAGCACATCTTTGGGGGGATAGGGTCCACAATCATGGGGTGGACTATTTTGTACATTTATTTATGGGCCATTATTGGACCAGGTGAAATAGAAATTGCATTTTTACTTTAAAAAAATTAACGTTTTTACCTTAGAAAATTTGCGATTTTATCAAAATGTGCGTATTTACTAAATTTGCATGTTTTGCCATATAAAAATTGAGATTTTACCAAAGTGCGCGTTATTACCAAATTTGCGTTAGAAGATTTATGTTTTTACCAAATTTTCATTTTTTGCCATTGAAAAATTTGCCATATAAACAAAACGTTCGTTTTTTTTATCGTATTTGCGTTTTTTCCCATAGAAAAATGTTTTTTTTACCAAATTTTAATTTTTTGCAATAGAAAAATTGAGATTTTACCAAACTGTGCGTTTTTTACCATAATGGAAGTGTTTACCAAAATGGGTGTTTTTTTACCAAATTTTCGTTTTTTGCCATAGAAAAATTTGCCATGTAAATAAAACGTTCGTTTTTTTTTACCAAATTTGCGTTTTGTCCCATAGAAAAATTGTGTTTTTACCAAAATTTTTACCAAAATCATCGTTTTTTTTTTGTTATTTTTTTTTTACCGAATTTGCATTTTTTACCTTAGAAAAACCAAAAAACGCAATTTCAATGCTAAAAAAACTCCATTTCTAAAAGCAGAAAAATCACAATTTAACGCAAAAGTGTGATTCCCCTTTTATATTTTACCGATTCGGTTTAAAATTTGTAAAATTTCTTGGATTTCCTGGAGGGGAGATGGATTTATTCCCAAGATTCCCTCTCTCACGATAAATACGGCCTTGCCATAAATCCTGACATGTTAATATTATTGAAAATAAAAAATATACAAAAACAATCTAAAATCCAATAACTCGCACACTTACGCCCTCCAGAGTTTTAGGTAAAAAAATACTTGTGTCCTGCGTGAAATATGGAGTTATGGGATAACAACCTGAACACGGATTGATAACAGATCCTTAATGGAATTCAGTGACCCTGCTTCAAAGTGTAATATGGATGCAAAAAAGCATGCAAAAAAATTTTTTTGTGGCAAAGTCAAAAGGGGAAAATGAAACATTTTCCAATAAAAATTCCTGCTGACATTACTCCATAAATTGTGTTGCCATACAGAATTTATATTCAGAATCAACGAGTTTCATACACGAGGAAAATTGAGAAGGACGGTCAGTAATAAAACAATATAAAACGGAAATTGAATTAATGATAAATTGGGAAATTCACAGTATCACGTTTTAGTGGCAACGAAAAATATTATGAAAATTGCATTAGGCCTTGCATTTCATCCTTAATATTAAGCTGGCATCACGTATGTTTCGAATATTATCGATGACCTAAGGCTACAAAATGCATTTTTCATATAAAATATTTAATAAAGTAAATAATAAAATAGAGCAAATGTAAACTTGACTATATAAAATGGAGATTTCTCAAATTTTTTTCAGATACAAAAATTCGACTTTAAAATTAAAAAACTTGGGGAAAAAAAATCTCTTTAATTTTCCTTTCAATTTATATTAAGTCCATATCCGCGAAATTCTGATGTGGGAATATATGACAATACTTTAGTCGAGTATTGATACAAAAAGTTCATTATTTTTTATTGTGTTTTTATACTAGATAAACACTGATTACATGTGAACTCATAATTTCAGATTACTTTTAATACTTAATGACATTTATACTCAAATCTTTGTGAGCATATGTGTAATCGAGTACAATGTACTTTTCATAATTTTATACTTTTTTACTCACTACCCCGTTACTCATTACTCAAATTCATTCAATGTACTCAATTACTGCCCAACACTGCTATAAAATCATTACAATGCTTTCATAAATTGGTGGATATTCAAATTTATAACCAAGTTAAAATCATCAATTTATATTCAATTTTCGTTATTTAAATTAATTCAAATCAAAAGAAAGTTATATAAAAGCCAGCCCATGGGCGTCTAATCTGAAATGCAGATCCCATATTTTCATTCTAATAAATATTTATGGATATTAACCACATTTTCCAAACAGTTGCTCACTCGAGTTAATTTATTACGATTGGCTTTAAGGTACGCCGAATTTATAAAAAATTGCCTTCTTTGATGTAAAACGCTGAAACGATTTGTCAGTCAAGTTTTCAATTTAAAGCACGTATGCCAGAAATAAAACAATTTTCTCCAGCTTTTTTTATACTAATAAATGCTTTTTTTTTTTTTTTTTGGTAGCACCTGAAAAGCCCAGTCGCGATGCCTTTATACAAGTGAATTCAACTTCGATCGGATTAAATTTCAGCACTTGGTCAGATGGCGGCTGTCCCAACACTGATTTTATTATTGAATATAAGATGAAAGATGACAGCGAGTGGCAAAAAATGGTCCATAATCCAGTAAGCAGTCAACAGCAACACGTTTCAATTATGGGTTTAAAATCGGACAGCATTTATACAGTACGAGTTAGGGCAGGAAATCAAGCTGGATACACAACAGCTGATTATGACGTAGCCACCTTATTGGATGCAGCAGGTGGGTGACTGATACAACAGATTATTACTTTATATATAAAACATGAGCGATGATATCCATATGATATTTATTTTATTTAAATCGATAAACACTCAACGAGTACAAGATAGGACTGTAAATTCCCAATTCAATACATAATCACAAAATAAAAGCAGAGAAAACATTCAATCGTCAAATCTCGTCTGAGACTTAGAAGGAAGGTAAACATGATACAAGCTATCTTTCCAGAGGAAATTAGTAACCCTCACCATAACTAAATCATCTCAATAATGTATTTTTTTAACGTGGCTCTCCAGTGTTTACAACCATTCTTACATAAGAAATTAGAACATTCAAATGATCTCATGCGGAGGGAAATCAGTAATTTATTCCACACCGAATAAGTACGATATGGGAAACATTTATCTAGAAACTTACTAGTTATTTTATTGTTGTTGAATGTCAGACAAGTCGTGTTTCTTATATCATCATCCCTCTTTAAATGATATTTCACCCAATGAAAGGGGTGCATAGTTTTTCTCACAGCATCTCCCAATATGATGGAATCCGCGTAACGAAGAAATTTATCAAAGGAGAAGAGACCCTTACTCTTACAATAGTCTGACATAGAGGTGGTCCTGGTCAGACAGAAAGCCGCCCGAATTGATCTGTTATATGCCAAACGTACATAAGCGAGCCTATTTCTAGAAGTGGAACTCCATACAACACATCCGTACATCAGCATGGGGATCAGCTTCACCTTAATAACAGTAATCATTTCATCCAATGTGAGAGTTCGGCGCAAACGTTTCAATATCATCAAAATTTGTACATTAATATTATTCCACAATGATTGGCATCACCTCCTTTATTTTTGCCCCAATCCTATCATAGAAGTATTCAAAGGAGCCATTCAAAAAAGAAGTCCTCGAAATTCCTTTAAAAATTTTACTCCCCATCTACCCCCTGTCCACGTAGTGTCCAATTTAGCCCAGACCCCCTCCCATCCTTCATGGACGTAAGGGGACATTCAAAAAGGATGTCCTCGAAATTCTTTCAAAAATTGCCCTCCACCCTCATACCTCCGTCCACATGGTGTCCATTTCAGCACAAGACTCCCCACCCCATTTCTACATGTTCTCCATTTAAACCCAGACCTCCCTCCCCCTGTCCATATGGTGTCCATTTTAGCTAAGACCCCCACCCCCTTTCATGGACGCCTTTAATTATTTTTAAAGTAAGGTGTGCAGAAAAGTTTCTGGAATCCACGATATTTTTCCAGATTTTTCTGATTAACCAAAATTTCCTGACCTCGAAGTGAAATTCCAGCATAAAATTGGCGTTTAACACAAAGTTAGGCATAATTCCCGATTTTCCCAAAGTTTTAAAAATTCAAGTACATTTGGTTTTCCTTTCACTGACCTTTAAAAAAGGGCTGTATCAAATAGCGGCGCATTCCCCCAGTGGGGAATAAACATTAATGCAAAAAAAACCCTTTAAAACCCAATTAAACAAAAAATTCCAGAAACTGAAAAATACCATCATTAGCGGAACCCCTCCCTCCCCTTGTCCCCATGGTGTCCACATGCCAGCAGACACCCTCTCTTAAGGACATCCTTTTTTAATGGTCCCAAAAAAACACTTATCAGATTTGTTTTTATTGTATTCACGATTTCTATTCCCCCCCTTCTCCCACCCACACAAGATGCTAACACTGTATGACTTTGATGTTAGCATTGTTTGCTTCAATCAAGGGGAAGCAAGTCAGTGATTTTTACAGTAAATTACGTAGTGCTTTCAAAAATACTTTACATAAAATTATAACATTTTAATTAAATTTTACTTGCTTATAAAGAATGACACATTGCTAATCAAAGACGCATTTGTCAGATTTTCATAATTAAATTCACGATTCACTTTGAATGACTTTCTTGCCCTGCACGACTTTGATGTTAGCAGTGTTTGTTTTTATCTAGGGGCAACATGACACATTTTTGTCTTATACAGAGACAAATGAGAGTAGACATTTCTAATTTTAAAGTAAATATAGTCCATAAATATAATACAAATTGGTATTCTTATGAAAGTTGAAATTTACAATCCTAGGACAATATTAAATTCCATATATTATTTATATACTTGTATATCAACTCTAATAATTATGCACTAGTTTTATTTGACAAATGTGAATGGCATTATACGGAAAATTATTTTCCTCGAAATGATTTTTAGCATTTTAATATATCGTGCCATATCCAACAATGAAAGTTTTCCAATAAAGAAATCCAATAAACATGGAAATGATTCGCGAGGGAAAAAAAATTCTGCTTTTGATCGTAATAAAAGCATTTATTTTTAGGACAGTTTAGATAAAGCCAAATATTTCGCCAAATTAATATTCAGCTAAATTTACTAGCGAAAAAGTCTTGATTTCCCTATTATGTATCTGACAGTTCTGCATTAGCGATAAAATATACGCGATAACTTTTTAATATGAACATAAATTTTCAATATGCCAAGAATAACGTTGGTGGAAGACTTCATTTCCAATACTGCAGCTCGTAAGCATTTTGCATGAAATTTACACACAATTATAGTCTAAAAGTCAATGACCTAACACTTTGAAAATAATATGAAATTAACCCCATCAAATACGGATGGCCGGTTACACTAAGCTTCGTTGAAATTAATCATCGAAATTATAGAGCGAAAATAATGTTATTTATTCATTGAAATGTAATTCTTCCTTGACAATAACAAACGAAGTAAGGATAGTGTATGTGGCTAACGAGTTTTAAGACATTTACAATGTTAGAAAATATTTTGGGCCGTAAATCAAAAAAGTGCCATAATTATAAAAGGAGGTATAGCAAAGGTGTATACTGATGATCCATATATGGGCATTAATTAATATACTGATGAACCGTATAACCCCACAACTTCCCTGCCCCCTATGTGCAAATAGTACTCACGACTGGTACCACTTTCTTTATACCTGCGATAACCCTCTTATAAAAGCAACTAAAGGGCGGTCTCCTCTCTCCCCCTACCCCAGGCAGAACTAATACCCTTTCTGTTATCTAACATCAATAATAACCTCTCAGCCTAATGGTTAACTTTCTGTGTCGCCAGCTTACTAGCCACCGCCCAACAACTGACACCTTTGCTTTAAATTCTAATAAACATTTGTATTTTGTTGTATAAACGATGATATGAGCTGAGTTAAAAAATGTCTCAACAACAAAGCCTCGATGCTCACCCGACCTCGGCATGGTGACTACTGAAAATGGCGTTGTTCCCCCAGCTAGCAGCACCTGTCCCACCCTTCTACCTAGTCTGGCCGGTCCCCAGAGATTTTATGAAACTATGGAGGTCATTTTGCCCCACCCTGTACAACAGAAATTTTCATATAAAATGCAAACAGTAATTGCAAGTTTTCCATTTAATCCGAAAAGCTATCTCACCCTGTAAATTGCTATCATAATTTGGCAATATTTCTGCGTAAATATAATCATAAAAGCATATGCAGAATGTTAGTGTCGTTTATCGTTGTTTAATTTACCCCTGGCCCATCTTGTTTTACGAATTACTGCGTCCTTAAAGCCCATATTTGCCCATAAAATCGCGCTCATTTCGCATAAACTACACTAATAAATGCCTGCATGCTTTTCATTGCTTTCCAAGAAAATTTTCGTCAAGACTAACGAGTCATTTCTCATTTTATTGTTTCATATTTTAGGGCAAGATCTTTCCGACTTTTCCAAGGACAGATCAGCTCCTGATATTTTCAACTATCTCGATCTTAATATAATTATCCCCGTCGCAACAATTGCTGGGATTATTATTTTTGCAGTTGCGATACTATGTACAGTTTTCCAGTGTAGAAAATATATTCAGCAGAAGACTGGTATGTATAAGCTTTTTTTTTCTTGGTTTTTCAAATTAGTTTTTTTGTTAGAGTCATTTTTAATTAGACAGACTATATGTTTTTTATCTCACTTCACTGCTTTTTAATCTGAAGCTTTGAAACAAATAGTGTTGGGGCTTTTGTACATTATTTACCGCAGTGTTGAAACAATGGTAGGTAAACATTTGGCGAGGAAGAATAACAGCTTGTTCCCGTTACTCCCAAGTTTGGCAATTATTCACAAGATTAAAGGAGTTTTATCTTCAAAACGGAGCATAGCGTCAATAACTTAGCTGGCAATAACGACTTTTCTCTCTTGAAAATTTTATCTTAGAAATCCATTGCACTCTGGAGCTCAAACACATAACAACATATCTAAAAATGATAGAATTATAGTGGAAAAAGTGCTATATATGGGCTTGTCAAAAATTTAAGGAAAATGTGCACCCTACAAAATTCGTACTTGGGACCATATTACCATTATTACTAGGTCAAATCATTTTTATAGTGCAATATTTAAGAAGTAGATTCAATTTTACTATAACAAGGACACAAAGAATATTTATTGACCCTATGAGTCTATCACTTTCAATGGGAAAATTTTCAAAGACACTCACAGTCAAACGAAAAACCATGAAATAAAAATAAAAATTGTTTAAAATAGCTTTTTAAATCAGCAAGGTACTGATCGTATCACGTTTCACGTTAAAATATTACATTTTTTTAAATTAAATTATTATTTGAATTTTTGCACTCACAACTTGCCTATCTCATGCTGCTACCTGCTGACAGCGAGTGCAAAATCACGGACATTTTTCAAAATTGTACATTAATTTTTTTTAAAATCTACCATTTTAAAGTGAAAAACAACAATATGAGACCCTTCCTGATCCATCAAGCCACCCAAAACAATTCTCACCCCCACCCAAACCTCCCTCATTCAACTGTGAATATCTTCACAAACCGGACGCATTGAAAAGGATAGGGCTGTGATCCCTCTTAATGAGTTGTAGCAGGCTGTTGGCAGGCTGGTGGACAGCGGCTAGTAAGTTTGGGCTGCGAAATGTCAGCCATAAGGCTGGAAGGTTATTATTGATGTTAGATAGTAGGAAAGGAATTAGTTCCACCAATATAATGGGGAAAGTGGAGGTGATCGCGCTTTGGTTTCTATGATGAGGAGGTTGGGGGAGGTGTAGAGGAGATGGTGCCAGTCATATGTATTGGCTTCCCATAGAGGTAAAGGCCCCTTCAAATTTCCACGTTTTACTACGTTAAGTGCGCTTACGTTACATTAAGTGGGCTTACGTTACGGCGACACCTTACACACTTTTACGTCAACGTTGTGTCAAAAAGCTTGCAACGCCATCTATGCACGCTTTTTCGTACTAGTTTTTTAT
>JAQGAE010004371.1:0-12912 GCA_034696685.1 Julus scandinavius | reverse complement strand
TTTTTCATACTATTAATTTGAGTGATTATGTTGTTTTTGGCATGCTATATTTCGCGTGGCGGTGAATAAACCAATAAATACCAAAAATTCATGCAAAAATACAGGCACAACGTAACATCAGAAAAACATATTGGATTCAGTTATCGACAATATTGCAGTGAATAATCAACTAACCTTCCTCCACACATATTTGATGTGCAACAACGAGTTGCTTTTGTTTGACTGCGATACAACCAGCATTTCAACTCCACTATCCATTCTAAAAATAAATAAACAAAAAAATATTTGAATTTTACTCAACTAGCATAATCATAAAAAAGAATTTCCAATAAAATGACAGGAGAAAAAAGCAATACCTTTGCATTTTTTCCCAAACAGTAAAAAAGCCAACTCTATTTTCCAAATGAGAAATATCAGTGTGCATCGGTTGCTCGTTGGCCAGGGTATCTCGAGTAAACAGGGGGTGCACTATTATGTAGCCTTTGACATCGATGAGAAAAGCATAAGAATTGGAGGCTTGATTATAGGATGTGATGTCCTCAGCCACGTCAGCCAGATGAGCATCCATTCCTACAACACCAATCACTTGGTCGCGATGAAGGCACGTCTGTGCAATGCTCAAAACTAAACCTAATACGAGTAAAAAATCCGTGTTACAAAAATAAATCATCACAGGCACAATACGAAAGATGCCCGATTTAGCTGAAAATTTACCTTTTCCTAGTGAGTCCCAATGAAGAAGGGAAAAATATGGCTTATTGGGAATTCGAAGATTGAGAACTTGAAACGGGTTGCCAATAATGAATCCCAGATTGTAGGTTGTATTCACAGCAATCATGACTCCACGTTTTGCTCTACGGTGAACCTGTTCTGGGTTATACTTTGAGAAATTCTGATTGGCAATATCTTGCATAAAGTTTTTCTCGTACATCAACGTTTTCCCATCTAAAAAAAAACGCATTGGGGCATTAGCTTTTAAAGAAAGTTTCGAACTTTAACAACACAGTTAACCATAAACTAATCCAGCACACTAACCATCAATGACGGTAAACGTGTTAATCGCAACGCGATCACCGAGAAGTTCATTCTCATCCGCAATAGTTTCAACGACCGTGCGTGCTTCTGTCAAAGACGACAGTAATCCTCGACTAATGTAAATAATTTGAGCAGCTCCTACAACAAACACAAATATTATTAATTTTCAAACCGCAAAAAACTAACAAACTGATGTGTTAAAAGCAAAAAGAATCGTACCAGCTTCAGAAAAGTTGTGAGGGAGCAACGTGTTGCGAATCATTTCAAAGGCTTTGACAAAACCCAAAGAATGGTTTGTGGAATCTAGACATTAGAAAGTGCAATTGATTAAATTTCAGCACTTCATCCATGCCAACAACCGCTATCTAATCATTTAACATTGATTTCAAATGAAGATGCTCGAAAACAAAGTATGCTCGACTACCTTTGGATTTTGTTAATCCATCCATAAATCTAGTGAAGTGCAATTTTGCTTCAAGAGTTGCATAGGCCATTCTATGTGAAAGGCAATCATCGCTTCGAGGGTAAGACGGCTCTCCGCTTAAACCAATTAACCCGACCTAAAATAAAGCACAACACACATTACGAATCTGTAAAGATTCCAGAATATTAAGACTAAGAGCTATAAACAGTGATGCCTACCTGATCTTGATGAGACAAAGACCCTATGATGTACTTTCCAATGGCTTTGGCTATTTCCATTTGTTTGGCACTCATCGAATTTCCGTGATCAATCAAAATAACGACGAATTTGGTTTGCGGTGCAACCGTTGCAATGTAAATTTCCCTGAAAAATAGAAATAGAAAGATCAAACATTGGTCCATTTTATGCATAAAAACAAAATGGAGAAAGAAAAAAAACAACCCATGACAAACACTCAATTTACCTGTGTCTAGTTTCGTCAGCATCTTTACACCTGTCCCTCGATTCATGTGCTGGATATTGCGTTAAGACACTCTCCTGAGATATAAAATACTGCCATTTGATTGTTGGATATTCACTAAGATTGTCCTGAAATAGTTGAGTAAGGTTCTGTCCAGGACAGAAGACGCCCGACGGCAGCAACGGTGGCACAACGTCACACGAACGGCTCCTGATTATTCTTTTACCAAAATGTTCGCTATAACTACAGAAAAAAAAATAGATGATAAATTTGTGGATAAGGCATGCGAACGAAGTCCATCGGTGCAGCATGTTCATTGTGTTATGTTAAATACGAAAATGTTCTGCAAAAATTCTGCATAATAAGCATTAAAAGTAACACGAGAATCTCAACTTACTGAGCACGTTCGTCCGAATAGGCACAGCAAGGCAATGTATGGCAGAGTGGGTTTGCTATATGCCACCAGTAGAGATCCTGGATGTATGATTTTGTCTTTTGGAGCATTGTAGTATACTTGAACAGTTTTGCATGTAATCTATCTGCCATCTGAAATGAACAAAAAAAATAATAGTTTACACACAAGACCACTATATGCAGAGCAACATGAAACTGTATAATCAGACCAACAAATCTCTAGATAGCATAGATATCAGTTACATGGTATTTTGATAATGTAGTCAAAACGTAGACGCATCTAATTTGCATGTATATAGCAACGATGGCAGGGTCAAACTAGTTCATCTGTTAGGGCATTCTTGTAATTAACGTCACGTGAATATGTTTACATATCCATGGGCACATATCTTTCAGAAAACATGGTACTGAAAGTTTTGGAAAATACATGGCACTACATAGGGGCAATATTTGGATTCTCACTGATTGTCTTGGTTAGCTATGATTCATCCGTGAGAATAATTAATTACTACATTCAGGTAAGTCCCTCTTTGTACTAGTAAATTTGGTGGAAAATATTCAAGCATTTTTCAAGAACTCCTAAGGTTCATTCCATACATTTTCAAGGACCCCTCGCACCACTAATTACACACAATATTTGTCAACGAGTCCTACATTTTTCTACAGAATTATACAACAAATTGGATTTTTTAGTTTTTATATAGAATTGTTTAGAAATTTCCCGACGCGGTGAAGTGTTAAAATGAATTTCTAGCATAATTCCCGACCTTTCCCAGGTGATATAAATTCAAGCAAATTTCCCGATTTTCAAGAATGCAGGACACCCTGAAAGTCTACTTAATTACTCAATTTTTAGACGCCCTGCATAACTATGTACAGGGTGTTCAGTAAATTTGCAGGAAACATTTTAAGCATATTTCAAGGCCTATCCCTTAAATTCTTTGACTATCAATTACCACAATACGTTTCCCAAAAAGTCTGACAATTTTTCAAGAGAATTTGAAATAAACAGGATTTTAAGTTATTTTCATATAGAATTTCCCGACACGGACAGAAAATATCAGCATAAACTGCTGTTTAACACGAATTTCAAGCATCGTAATTCCCTACTTTTCCAAAGTGATACAAATCCAAGCACATTTCCCTATTTTCAAGGATGTTGGACACCCTTTAAGTCTACTTAGTCCCTCAAACTTGTACACACCCTGCATAATCATGTACAAGGTGTCCAGTAAATTTGCTGGACCCATTTTGCACAGGGTTGTAAAATCGATGCATTTTTGCACACCCTCTGGTATTTAATCACAAAATCAACTAAATTCCAAACTCGCCCTAAATCTTCACACAACTTATTGTTGACAAAAAACAGATCTGTTGAAAATTATTGCTCCTGTCAATAGCAATTTATAACATTTCAAAAAAAAAAGTGTGTCAAATTTCACTGCATTGTTATTAAAGGTGGGTAATTTCGGCGTTTTGGAGAATACAATGATTGAGACCTCCACGACAAGAGATAAGGAGTCCAAGATGTAGTAGCCTACAAAGCTACCGTGAACATGTCCATTTGTCCAATGGTCCATTTCCCCCACCCTCCAGCAATTTTTTTTATTAGACTGATGATCCGCCGCACAAGTGGGCATACACTGAAATCGATAGAGGGGATTTTCTCCCCGGATGGTCTTCTGACGGTGCGTCCCCTTCCCCCTCATTTGCACCAAGGTGAGCATTCTTGTTTCCCCCTTGACCTCCCCTGGGATGCTAATCCCAGCAATGGTCATGGAACCGCCACTACAATGCTTTTTCTCGTTTTAAAAACCAGGTAGAAGAAGAGTGAGTCGCTGCCGACATGGTTGCTGAGCAACGAATTAAACTGGGATAAACGTTAGGCCTGGAGATGATTTATGCCATAGAGAGAACACGGCTGTCAAGATTAGCCAGGAGGAACGTACTTTGCTATCTCGAAAAACTCACCATGGGCCTTGCCCTACTACTGCAGCTAAAAACAGGGTTTTGGTTAAAACTACAAACGCTACTATTTGGTGCTCCAAATCCCCCCTCTGAAATTCTCATGAAATTGTTGAAATTACATAGCACGTGCTTCGGTGAAAACATTTTCCTGGAAGACTTGTTAATAATAGTCATTTTTATATAATTTTTTCTTCTGGTAAAATCACTACCGGTCCCTCTGATGTGATTAAAATTTCATTTTTCAGAGGTTGTATACTCCGTTTATTTATATTTTTTGAAAATCTAATATGCCATAACATACAAAACATCCATAATAAAGTAGGCTGAAATGTGAATTACTTCAACAAAATGGGGAGAATCCCAGCGCCATCTATGATGCTTTTCGTGAAACTGCCTAAAAAAACGAGTTTGCATAGGTGGATTCCTGCTAATTGCAGGGTGGCACACCAGTGCTTATTGATTCAATTTTGGACCCTCCGTTTGAAAGGAGTAAAAAAACATCTATTCTACAATGGTTGTGTACAAACTGACTATCAATAGGGGTGGTCACGCAATTAATTTTAGCCGAAATTCAACCGATTTTATGCAAATTCGTTTTCATTATCATTGATAGAAAAAGTATTTCATCATGTAATTGTAACACTATTGATATTTACAACATAGTTCACCGACTGAACCACATTTTTCCATCTCTGAATTTCTCATTTGAACATACTGTAGATTTTTAAAAAAAAAGAAAAAAAAAAGATATACAGACACATTGCAGAAAACGCCAAAATGCTACTTTACTCCATCCAGCTAGGAGTCAAAAACCTCTGGAAATGCTTTCATGTGCAAAGTTAGGCAAAGTTTTTCCATACAAGTAAGTACTAAAGTAAATCCCAATGTTCACACTTTGTATCGTTATCCAGCGTTCAATTTATACTTTGGCCACCCAGTAATTTATGTGGAATAGGTACTGATTTCAAAAAAGCTCCTGAATGTTGGATTCCACACAGAGTCAGGAGGAGAGAGGGGAGAAAAAAAAGTCTGGCGGCCCCACTGTCCCCCAAAATGTGGAAACCATATGGAGTTAAAAAAAAAAAAAAAAAAAAAAACTTTTTCACAGGAACCGAAACTGTTGCCATCGCAGCGTGACTTCTTTGGGATACGCTTGGGTGCTGAACGGCACAGCTGCTACTCTGTGGCCCACCAAGAGTCTAGTCCTGGTGGACATAAATACTACACCAGGCTTCAAATAAATGAGGCCGACTTTTTCGCCCTATTAAAAACTTAAAATGCTTAAAAACTGCGCTAAATATAGCCGAAAATAAAGGCGTTTCAGTGTCCCAAAAGTCCGAGACAGCCTCGAAGATGGTTATCATAAAACGTGCCATTTTCACTAAGATCTGGTTTACCCCGAAGTAAGAAAGTTTGAAGAATTGATAGCAACTACATACAGGAGAACACGTAATTAATCGTAATTTCTTTAGGGAAAAACTGATGGGATTGTTATTTAATTCCTGTTCCAGAATAGCAGTGGGTGTTCCAAATTTGTACAAAAATGGTCAACTTATAACAAAATTAGGTTGCATGTCACAGGGGGCATGCTTAGCCATGCATATCTCATACCAAGTCCTGCTAATAATAAGCAGCATACATATCTGTTCACCGTAAGGGGCCATTCAAAAAGGATGTCCTCAAGAGTGGGGGGTAAGGGTCTACTGTGGCATGTGGACAGAAGGGGGGGGGATAGAGAGGGGAATGGTAAGCCATTATGGACAACAGAAGAAGAAATGTGTCCCCAGGACCAAATTAACTTTCATTTTTTTAAAACGTCGGGAATTAAGCATATCCCATGATGTCCAGTACATTTTTCTGGAGAGAAAAAATAAAGGATTTCAGGGCCCATTCCTTAGATTTTCAAGGATCATACAACGACAAATCAGCATAACATTTTTCTAAAACGTATGACAATTTCTCTAGAGTATGTTGAGGAAATATCTAAAGAGTATGTTGAGGAAATATCTAAAGAGTATGTTGAGAAAATATCTAAAGAGAATGTTATTGAAATATCTAAAGAGTATGTTGAGGAAATATCTAAAGAGTATGTTGAGGAAAATATCTAAAGAGTATGTTGAGGAAATATCTAAAAAGTATGTAGAGGAAATATCTAAAGAGTATGTTGAGGAAATATCTAAAGAGAATGTTATTGAAATATCTAATTTTTTCGAATAACTAAAAATTTCCAGACGCATAATTTCAAGCATAATTTACTATTTTCAAGTCCTGTAAATTCGCTAGAAAAATTTCAAGCATATTTCAAGGACCATACCACGATCAATTACCACAATAGTTTTCCAAAGTCAAAAAAATTTTCCCGAAAATTGCAGGTAATTCAATCATAAACTAGTTGTTATCTAGTGATAAACTCTTAGAATTTATAAGTGGATTTTGTAGACTTGAACATTACATTTGTTCTGCAAGACTTACAGATATAAAGCCGCAAATTTCAAGTTTAAGAACTTGCATAGCCAATAACATCAGCAGCTTACTTTTACAAGTAAACCAAAATATTTTGTTCACCGAATTTGAGTGAAGTAATTTCCAGAATTGTACAATAAGCAGAATTATTTCCATATTCAATACGCGCTTAATTAAATGACGACGCCAATTTCCATTTCATTGGTAACTTCATTGTAGTCAATAAAATTGAACAAAAACTTTAAAATTCTACAGACATCCAATCCGACGATTTATTTCCCTGGCTTTTCAAAATTCAGAACCCGATGCCTTTGAACTTTCAAAAGTGACAACCCCTCAACAAAAAAAAACCGAAAAAGCGGCACTCTATGAAACCAAGCACCTCAAAAAAGCCATAGGACCAGAATAATTAATGGATGTTGGCTTTCAGCGGATAGAAGAGTAGACAGGAACCATTTTCTTCAGGAATTTTTCTTAGCTCGGGTGATAAGGGTAAAAGAGAAGAAGAAGAGGGACTTTTTCCACCGCCGAAGAAGAACAATGGCGGCATTTATTTCTGGTCGAAACATGCTTCGTAATGAAAAATTTCCAACAAACAGGTGAAAAAAACCTGGAGGAGGACCACACCAGATTGGAGTGAAGAACCACAAAATAGCAACAGAATTGCACGTAATAATAATAACACGGATCGTACGGGTTTGGGGCGAGATGAAGGAGGTGGGAGTACCAAAAACACCGAGTGTGATGTGCCTAAGGACAGAGGAACAATGAGTGCCCATTTTGGCGTCTTTTTACCTGGGCAAAAAAACCTGTTTCAGGTCCATTAACAACTCGGTGGCAACCCCCAATTAAATCCCTTTGACGTTTAATCGTTCGTGAGAGGAGTCAAGAGTTCAAATTTTGGTACAGCAACGGCCAGCCCCTCTTCGGCGGCCAATTTTTTTTTTTTTGGGGAGAGGTGGGGGCTAAGGTGTAAAAACAACACCTTCGAGCCTAAAAAAAAGTCTATCCCATCAGCAGCATTTTCCCTGTAACATACACACATTCCAGAGAAAACAATTTTTTACCTCACTTTTCAAGAGGTGAAAACAAAAGAGAAAATGAAAGGGGATGCTCTTTTATGAATTTGAAAAAAAAAAATGCAGAGCTGCACGGATGTTTAAAAACACTATTATTAAGTCTAAATTAATCTACATTTTTTTAAATTGCCGATTAGCCATATTAGAAACCTAAACCTAGGTAGTTTTCACAGCTTGCAAACGTGCTATGAAATTTAAATAAAAACGCGATTATGGATGTATTAATTTTGAATTGCATGCACAAAAAAAAGTTTATTTATCCATTTTAGAAAAATGTGTCTGGAATGTCGGCATTTTATATGCCGACATTCAGCACCTCCAGGTGGTGTACGAGCATTTAGCATGGATTTTTCATAATGGGGGAGCCCAAGCGGCCGACATTTTTATACAGGGCGTCTAGTAAATTTGCCGGGGAAAAAATCATATTTCAAGGCTATTCCCATAAATTTTCATGTCTGGGATGTATGCATAAATAAGTTTTTATTAGCTTTATTCTTATTCAACACCTCCTAGTGGTGGATGAGCATTTAGCATGGATTTTTCATAATGGGGAGCCCAAGCGGCCGACATTTTTATACAGGGCGTCTAGTAAATTTGCCGGGAAAAAAGTCAAGCATATTTCAAGGTTCATACCATAAATTTTTATGTCTGGGATGTCTGCCTAAATAACTTTTTTATTAGCTTTATTCTTATTCAACACCTCCTAGTGGTGGATGAGCATTTAGCATGGATTTTTCATAATGGGGAGTCAAAGCGGCCGCCATTTTTATACAGGGCGTCTAGTAAATTTGCCGGAAAAAGTCAATCATATTACAGGGTGTCCAGTAAATTACATAGAAAAATTCAACCATATTCCAAGGAGCATTCAAGGACCCATGGCATAAATCATAACCACAATATTTGGTCAAAAGCGTATGAAATTTTTCTAGAGAAAGTTTTTAAAAAGCCCTTTTTGCTTTAAATTTATCAATAAAATAAATTGTACACTCATTAACAGAAATTTCTAAACGAGTGTAGAAAATCCAAGCATAAACTGGCATTTAACACAAATTTCCAGCATAAACTGGCAGCAGGTGCATATAAAATATGTTCAGAACTGCATGATGGACCCACCAAACACATAATTGAGTTCATATGGGAATTTTCGACGCAGTAAAACTTTCTTATTACCCTTATGTAAATTCTAGGACATAGGGGGAGGAGGTGTGAGGGTTGATGGCTCTATATACTTATTCAGCAGTTTGGAAGAGGGAAAAAAAACTTCCAGCTTATGGGCAATGCATTCTACAACACTTCGGGGAGGACGTACCGACCAAAGCCCTTGGACACATGTATGGGGACATCTGGAATTCTCAAATTTCAAGTGGGTCAGAAGCATGGATTTCCATTGAAAGGCAATAATGGCCGAGAGCACATGTGAAATGTAGCCGCGCTCGCACAAAGTACAAAACGAGTAGAAAAGCCGGACAAAGGAGGCGAAAGACGAGGCAAGCCCAAATTGGCCCGAGGGTCACCATTTCACATGGGGGCTAAAAAAGTAGAAAACATCCAACAGTAAAATCCCCAAACAGAATTCGCCATTCACGCACCACTATTAGGGGTAATTACATGAGGTTAAGGGGGTGGGGAGGTGATGGACTAGGGAACTAGCCGAGGAGGGGAAAGAGGCGTGTTGCCCAAAAGTATTAAGCATGACATTTCAACTCCCCAAAGGGGCGCGGGAAGGGGGGGGGGCGGGGAGAACGCCATGTCCCACCAGAAAAAGTTTTGTTACCAATATGTTATTCAGGGAGGGTTTCACGAGTGGGGGTGAAATAGAAGACCACACTTCTACAACTTTTTTAAATAATATACACCGTACTAATAAATACAACAACAAAAACTTGGAAAATTAGTTCACGCCATGACGCTACAAAAGTTCATCATGGAACTTGCAGTATAGACTTTCCAACAGACCACCAGGGCCCTATTCCACAAAAGTATGGTCTTGTACTTGTAGGGGTATGGAGTGATACTTGTACAAAAAGTACCAGTTGCTGTGTTCCACAGATAATATTTGTACAATTGTAATTTATTAGACCATACCTTACAAGTTACAAGTAAATCTTGTCAGTTTACAAGTGTTCTGTTCCACAAAGGCAAATAACTCGTAACTTGTAGTGAATTTGTTATAGGTAAATGATTACTTGTAAATTAAGTAATGGAAAGCATTTGGAATAGGAATAGAACGTTTTTAATTGAATAAACATGTAGTCCAGTGACAGTGAAGATCACTTTATCTGTTTTTGACAAATTGCTGCTAAATTTACCAAAAAATTATGCCCTTTCTAGCTTCAATAGCACAGAGAAGTAGCATTTTATTTTCTCGAGAGGCCATTTTCTTTTCACCTTGTACTTTTGTGACATCACTTGAACACATTTACTACTAATTTACAAGTTGCTGAGATTATTGGTGGAATGCCATACTCCATAATTTACAACTCCATATATTTGTAACTTGTACACTAATACTTGTACATTTTTGTAAGGACAAACCCCATCATGCGTTAAGCGTGCTAGTTTCCCGAATCACGAAATAACGGCCAAAAAGCGTGTTTTGAAAATTAAAACCCCATATTTTTCGAGCTATATAGGTAGGGTCATTCACCAGCTGAATAGCTAAAGGGGTAACCCATAAAAAAATACCTGCTTAAGTATTACCACCACCCTAAATCACGTGTTTCTAAGTCACAGCCATCTTTTCATAATCGATTTTTTATACAAAATGAATCAGAAATATGGATACCACATAAGGAATTCTAAAGATGTCATCCATGCAGAAGGTAAAAATTGCCTAAAAATCAATGGTTTTTGTACGTCTGTCACGTCCCATTCAGAAGCACGTGATTTATGGATAGCACAAAAAAACTACACAAGATGAATGGGATCAAATCATCAAGTGTTTAATAGCTTCTGCTGCTGCTATATAATGCTGATCAGCAGGTTATAGCTTATTGTCAGCTAGCCAACGTAGGATATTACAAATTTTATAAAAAGCCACCCCAATTGGTATTTAAAAGCACAAGACGACTTATTTTTTTTATTACCCAAGCGCCTTCTAATCTTTTTATAATGGTATTGGGTGTAGATTAACTCGAATTGAGATAGGTGAAGCGGCATATTACATTAATCAATAATCCTGTAAACGGCGAAGTTAAAAGAGTGTGTTAATCGACCGATATCGGTAGTTCATTGATTAATATCTCTGTAATTGCTTTACCTGTTTAACATGATCCTCTTCCTTATTCACCACAGTCACAAACGATAACGAATCAAAAGCGGCCTGTAAAAAGAAACAAAACTTGTATTATTAAGATACAATATGCCACTGTGCAACAGAAAATATTCCAATCATCTTGACTATTTTTAAAAACAAAATATCCTAAAAATTGAAGGAATTATAACGTTAGCAATTCCAAAGCTTAAAAAACGACTCATTGCTCCAACAGCGATTGGGTAGGACATCCCTCATGAAAAAGATTGGTTATAAACTGATGCAAAAGTGTAAAAAATTGGTTATAAACTGATGCAAAGTGAAAAAAATTGGTTATAAACTGATAATAAACTAATGATCTACGGTTACTGCTAATGCAGGGTTCCCATATTTTTTTGAGAATGAAATTCCCTGACTTTCCAAGTTTTTTCAAGAAAGTTTTTAATTTTTCCATGACTATGAAATATCAACACTTCATTTTGTACTCTGTTTTCACTTATCAAAGATATTTATTTCTAGTAAAATGGTCAAAAAATTGAAACATGGTTGTAACTTTAATAAAAACTAACCACATATGCACTGTAGAACTCCACAATAATAGTTCTTTCATGTTTTCCCAGGAAACTGAGGCTTTTTGAAAATTCAGATTCAACCATAGAATTTCCATGTGAAAGTATCAAAACCTGTGATACAAGTTTTCAAAGATTAGAAAATTCAATGGAAGCATATAGCTTAGTCAGGAATATTCCAGGACCAATTTGAAAAGCTCCCAGCCCTGACTTTCTCAAATTCCCTGACATTCCAAATTGTGGGAACCCTGTAATGGCAAATAAGACATGCAACCACTCTCCAACTACAATTCTTGCAAATTGGTTACTTTTGTTCCAAATACATCCAATTTGCCATCAATCTTGCAACTGTTCAGCAATCAGTTTTTTCACATAAGGGATGCAACTTAGGTCAACACAACCATAGCCCCACCATTTTGCTATAACTGCAACATCATCTTTTCCCTAAATCTGGTGTTTGTATACCCATGTGTGAAAAAAAAGGGGTTATTATGCAAAATGTTTGTTTTGAATCATGCAAAACTGGCACACACCCTGAAACGTTTGAGTTTTTGTAGATAGCCTTGTTCGAAGAAAACTGATGAGGCAATGTATTTGCAAATCTCTAGTAAATGCTACAGGAAACGTGAACACGGTTCGCATTAAAAAGCGCTGGCTGCTCTCATGTATGTAAAACGAGCCGTGTTTGTGTGTGCTATCGCACTGCTAATCAATCACACTTTATTTACAGGCCTTCGCTGCGCTAAATCAATCAATAGTCTGGCGATAAGGCCAGGGATCTGCGATCTTTTATTACATGCTATGAAAGAAAAAGCCGCTTATTCTGCGACTGCATGTTTAAATGAGGCAACCACAATGTGTAAACAAAACATGAAAAAAAAAAGAAAAGTTACTTATATCGCATTAATCGAGATTACCCCGAAGATCTTGATAGTATTAACAAGGAAGAGAAACTTTTAAAAGTTTTTAAGCACTTTTTTGTGGAATACTGATAACTCAAAATTTCAAAAAGCGGGCATCAACCAAAGCCATACATTCTTAGAAAAACGAAATTTCAATAACTTGTCATGTCGGCGACCTGAGTCGAAAGCTAGAAACTAGCTGATATATAAAAAAACTGGAAAAACTATAAGGGGTGATTCATAAATTATGTCACACTTTTTTGCCTCTTTTTAAACACCCCCCCACCCTTTTGTCACAAATTTTACTACACCCCATCCATAATGATGTCACAACCCGTCGATTAC
>JAQGAE010004370.1:0-12915 GCA_034696685.1 Julus scandinavius | reverse complement strand
TTGGTTTACATTCGAAACTAAAAATAGTTTCAGAGTTTTTATGCGAGTATTGAGTCATCCACGCCTTTTTATTCGAAAAGTGTAATCCGTAGGCAAACTTTTGACATTTTTGAAACAACATGGTTTCTTTGCTTTTCCGATCACAAGAGGCATTAATTTCTCACTTCTGTTGGCATTTGTACATAATAAATTAAACAGTTAAGCGCATTTTTGAAAGTTTTCCACTGTGGCAATGAGGAAAATGGCAACGAAAAATTCCCAGTTGAAACCAATTAAACACCATTAGTGGGTTGCATGGGCTGTATAGTCCCCCCTCCACTCTTTCTTTTTTGTTCTTTTGTTGACGTAGAGTGAGCAGTATCACGTTTTTATCCCCTCAGTTGTAGAGAAAAAATGATTTTGATCTGTCTTTAGAAAAACGTATTAAGCGGGATAGGGGTAACGTAAAATCCTGGATATTTTAACATTATCGATATATGTACATGTCATGTACGTTTTGGTGGAGAGCCGGCTTAACAAACTTGACTAAGACCAGTACTCGTGATTCGATCCTTTGCCAAATATTCAAAGGCGTGGTCGTTATTCATATAATAAGGTGAAATGCCACGCTATATAATTTAATACGTGAATACCTATATATATATAATTCTTACACGTCAAAATCTACCCAAACTTCCATCAGTGCGTTACTTGTCAAGGAGAACCTTAAGGTCTATTTTCAAGGACATGAAATGAATTAGCTTTCACTTATAATCGCCCCATTGTTGTAAATTACCCAAGACAGGCGATAATTTAAAAAAAAAAACGTTTAGGGAAGAAATTATTTCAATGCATTAAAGCATTTAATCCGCCCAAGTTTGGTCTATTGATTAATTGCATTACCAATCTTGTCACGATTAGCATTTTGAAAGACATCGTTGACATGGGTTTATATTTTTATTTCAGATTTATTTCCCCGACATAGAAAGGGCTGAATGGCTGAACAAGGTATAGAACTCATTTTTACTTTTTAATAAGTTTAAATAGTTAATTATTCGATAAAAATACAATGAAGCGAGCTTGGTGTGTGAGATCACTACCTTCTGCCTGAAACTAGCATTTCAGCGTTAAAAATTAACGTTTACTCATTAAAATCTTTATTCTGGGGGATAGATAATCGGGATTCTCTGGCCATATGTTGGACATTACGTCCGAGACTTTGTAACGGAAAAAATAGAGCCAAGTATAAGAGAAAAATATGGTTCATTTAAGTTTGTGAACATAATTTTAGGAGATAAGGTAAGAAGAAATTGCGGATTAATCTGAATTTGGCATTTTAAAGCCATTTAGAATTCTGAGCACTTTTAATAATTTCTTTCAGCCTTTTAAAATAAGTGGAATCAAAGTCTTTGATCCATCTTTGACGTTATCAAGAAAGGAAATCATAATGGATATGGAAATCGCGTAAGCAGATGTGCATATAATTCATTAATTACCTCGTTTTCACACTTTTACTAATTCATTTCATTTGTGTATATTAGTTATGCGGGAGACTGCGATTTTATGGTATCCATGGCAAAAGTTAAAGCTGGTGTCAAAGATATACAGGTGATGCTGCATTAATGCATTAAGATTATTTTATACTTATTAATACACTTTTGTAATCTCAAAAAAATATTTTGTTAAAAGTTTCGTGGAACAATTCGGGTCGTAATGTCGCCACTTGTCACCCAAATACCACTCGTTGGTGCACTGCAGATATTCTTTCTACAGGCTCCTGTAAGAATTTTTATTGTGTGGCATTGTGTATTAATTAGTACTTAAACCAACATTTTTGTAAATTATTTTTTATGTTATTTAAGACACTGGATTTCAATTTGACGAATGCAGCTAATCTTCTTGATAATATACCTGGAATTAAGTAAGTCATTGCCTTATTTCTTTTAAAAAGCTTTTTAGCTTGCCATATTCTGGTTGCACCTGTTTAGTTACTTTTCCTAGTAACTAAAAACGGATTGTAATAAGGAATGTAAGGAAATTGTTTTTTTTTTACCTTGATCTATTAGCTTACTTAACAGGGAAAGTTGAATCTAGTAACCAACACATAATGTTTCAAATTACTAACATTTAACTGTAGTAATTAAATACTGCATAGCTCAAGACTTGTTTATAAGTTGTTGTAAACGTGGTTATGTGAAACACGATTGCCAATGTAATGAAAGGAAGCCCCGTGGCACAATGCTAGTACTGTTTAGTTTTTTAAAACTAATTAGGAACAAATGAGGAACTACATTACCCATTTTGAACAAGGTTATTTTGTCATATGCAATGGAAATTTATTGCTTGCTTTTGCCATCGATGACCTTCATCAGATTTCTTCGTGGCACTGTCTTTAAATAAAATCAGTGGCAAGTAGCTCAATTTGAACAGATATTTTCGTTAATTGAAACTGAACGACTTCATTTAAATTTCTAATCCCATTATGCATTTGGCTTCATGAGAATGTAATTTGAAATGCTTAATGCAAACTATTTTTGAGTCTTAAATATGTGACATTTCATACTTCTATGATATACTGTATAGGCTACTTTGGAATTTTTATAGAGACTCCGTGCTTAAAATCGTCACAAGTGTGATAGGCAGCATAATGCTAGTTCCAAACAAGTTTACGATGAAATTAATTTCTGATGTGTCGGACGTGCTTCTCCATTTTCCTGATCCAAAGGCAAGCTGAGCATTTCAATTTCAAGAATGGAGAATATATCGTTTATTAAGTAAACGTGTACATTTCATACAAGTTCTGAACTGTACTATTTTTCTTACAGGGAGTTCTGAAAATTACTTTGATTGAAGCAGAAAAGTTGGAAAAGAAAGATGGCATTTTGGGAAATTCAGATCCATATGCAATCTTAAGTGGTACGAGTTTTTTTTTTTTTTTTTTAGTGAAGTTTTTTAACCAGCATTGAAAAATGTGGCTATTAAAGTATCTAACAGAAGTAGTGCCTGGATTTTGATTGTCGGGCCTTTTAAAATTGCATGTGTAGTTAGGGAATTTGCAGTCTCATTTCCTTTCTTAATTGTGTTAATTTTCAAAATAGTGGGCCAAAAAGAGTTCCGAAGTAAAACCATAAGCAGCACTACGAAACCTATTTGGAACTATAAATGCGAGGTTAGTAAGCTTACATTTAAAATTGACGAGACTTTGAAATATGAGCCACATGCAGTTGGGCTTCAAGCGTTTTCCCCACATACAATGGGCTTTTATACTAGACGTGATCGCTTACTATGCCCATAAAATACAAGAGGAAGCATTTTATGATGTTGGTTCGCTGTTTTTTATGCTCATTATTTGCCCACGTTTGACATTTATAATTGCAGAACTTGTTTGGAAATCATGCAAGGTTGAAATGAACAAGGACATCTTGCATGTTGTTGTTGTTGATGAGACTGTCGGGTGTGAGGGGCTAATTTTAAATCCATAGTCATTCTTTGGTGCAAATAAGTGGGTGCAATTGTGAATTATAGGTTAACAGGTTGATCAAACGCAATAAAGCTGTCAGCAGTTTGGTTTTAGGAAGAAACTGATTGGAAATTTGGTCTGTAGAATTTCCACTAATTGAATGGAGATTGTTTTCTTGTAGGCTTTAGTTTATGATATTCACGGTCAAACCATTGAAATTGATGTAATGGATCAGGATCCCAATGCAGATGATTGTTTGGGAAGGTATGTTGCTATAGCAACAATGACTTTACATATTTTCATGAAAATTTAAATTACAAAAATGCTTACGTAAGGGATTTCTGAGTTGTTGTACGGCTGGCATTTACAAACTTTTCATCAATTGTCAGCTCCGCAGAGTAAACATGCTCTATATACGCACATGCATTTTAACAACATTCTTAGTTGCATTAATAATTTTCTGCAAAGTTATGTGCTCTAGTCACATGGGCCTGCGAGTTAGTATCCTACGTGGTGTTTTGTTTCTTAGCGTCTAATAATCTTCTAGCCATATCCGACGTGGGCTTTGGTTATATATTGTGTGTACTATTGTTAACTACAGTTTAATTGTGCATCCTTAACATATTGCTTTTCTCATGCATTCTCAAATTAATGCTTTCTTTTCTTACGTGTAACTTTCCACTTCGTTTTCCAATATTCTTGCATTTAGTTCATTGTGTTGGACAATCTTCTCTTGGACATAGTGTTAAATGACGAGGACAAGGGAAGCAATGATGATTATTTGGGAAGGTATTATAATACCAGTTTTAATTATAAATGCAGTAGACTATCGATTATCCGGAGAGTGGAATAACTGGAAAAAGAGGAGAGGGAGATTCCAATTTATCCAGATAATCGGGAGTCTTCTATAGTCTTAAGATTGCACTATTTGGATTGCACCACTAGTGTATTTAAAAAAATTTGATCTCGAATATCTCGAGAGCGAGTCAATAGCAAACAAAATATTTAAAATCAAAAATATTATGATCTAGTAATGATCTGCAAAATGTAACAATGACTTGACTTTTCTTGTTTTCCTGGGAAACGAATAGCTTAGCTTCTACAATAAAATATGTTTGTGTCAAGGATGGATAGATAGCATGAATTAAAATAACACTGCTGGTAAACTTTGATTAGTTACAGCTCTAATAACAGCCATAGTATTAACAACATCTTGTCTAATAATAGTTAGTTGAATCCATTGCTATAATATATAACATTTATGAACACTTTTCCCACTTAAACCAGACTTTCAGATAGCATTTTTTAATGAAACTGACAAGTCAAAATCATTCTTTTGAAACGTTATTACAAAATATATTTCAAATATTCAGCAAGTGTTATCTAACATGTTTCAATTATGTGCTTTAGTGGTTCATTTAATTGTGCATTTTTATACCTTTGTGTTTTTTTCCCATGCAATTAACCTCTTCCACTTAACAGAAGTGACAAATCTAAAAAAAAGTATTAAAGTGCCAGCCTAACCATGCTTAGAAGAATAGGATTTGTTTTGATTTATACAAATAAATACAACTGTTTCAGTTCATCTTCAATTTTGCAGATATCTGATCAACATTTATCTTTCAGAATTTCTGTAGACATTAATTCCATTGCAACAAAAGGAAAAATAGACGAGGTAAAGCGGTTTGTAATAACGCGGAAGAGTACAATTGATTATCGAGTACTAATAATGTTCATAATCTGTGACTGGTTAATGTTCCGTTTACAGTGGATTACTTTGGAGGATGCCAAATCTGGAAGAGTGCATTTACAGGCAGCTTGGTTTTCTCTTTGCACAGACTGTCTCAAAGTAAGACTTGTTTCAGATTTTAAATTAAAATTTTAAATTGAATGTTTTTAATTGTGTATGTTATTCATAGTATCAACCAACTCCTTTGGCAAAAGACGAAACTTCAACGTCTATCTTAATAGCATTTGCCGAAAGTGCTACTCAACTACCTGTAAGATTATATCACATGGTCTTGCTGCATTTACTCTACATTTTTGTAGCAGTTTGTCATGATTTATAACTCGTTTTTACAGAATTCGAAAAAATCTGGTCAGGAGCCTTCACCTTTTGTCAGATTTTCAGTAGACGAAGCACAAGAAACCAAGGCGTGCAAAGAAACTAATAGTCCTGTTTGGAACGAAGGATTCTGCTTTATTGTTATCAACCCTGAACGCCAAAAACTTAAAGTTGAGGTAGGCGCACCGTACTTAAGTATGGTCTAAAATAGTGTACTGAATGTGTCAATGCACATAACATGTTTGGTTTTTTTACAGGTTTTGGATGAGAAAACTAAGCAATCATTGGGTGATCTTTCTTTAGCCATAAGCGATCTAATGGGCGAGAATGATCTGAAAATCGAAAGACCCTTTCATTTAAAGAATTCAGAGTCGCAGAGTTCCATTAAATTATGTTTGCAGTTGAAAGTAAGTAGATATTACAATGTTAACAAAATATTGATACAAAATAAAGTTCAATATAGTGACCTTGCGCATAACAAAAATTTAAAAAAACACCAAATTAGTTTCATTTATACAAGTAGGAAAAACTAAAACTTTTAGTGTCATGCAAGAATGAAAGCCACCATCTAGTGCTACAATTATACAAGCAAAATACCAAAAACTGAACATTTCAAATTTTTTTTGTCAAATTAATCCATTCATTCATCAAATAGGATATTATTAAACAACAGCAACTGATTTAATTTAATAATAAAACAAATTTGTTACCTTTTTTAGAAATTTTAATCTATTGTTCTGTATTATTTTAATGATTTAAAACAATTGCTACTAACGCAATTTTTACTTTCTATAAAAAATTAAGATTATGGTTCAGGAGCGTGTTGAGAGTCTGCATTCACCAGGTGACAGGTCTCAACCAACTACACCTTTGGAGAGATCTCCTCCCATATCAACTTTTAAAGAATCTTCAGAAACTGACCAACCTTCAGCTGCTTTGACCTATGAAGAAGCACCCGAAAGTCTCGTAAAAACGTTTTCAAAACCTTTGCAGTTGGAGGGGCTTGAAAACGGAGCTCGGAGAAGACTAGTGACGTATGTCTTGCTTTTCATTTATTTTCAAAGAATCTTCACGCATAATCATAGCAAATCAGCTATCTGCATTTATGTGTTACTTCTATTTTTTGTAGCAGTGATTCTGGTAAATGCCGTGTGCAAATGGCAATGAGATACAGCGAGCTTAAGCAGACACTTTCCATCGTGGTTCTTAAAGTTGTGTAAGAAAACCCAGTTCCATGTACTGTAAAAAAGCAAAACAGTACGTGCAGATTCTAAATAGCTTTCTTTTTTTATTTTAAGGAATCTACCATTTTCCAATTCAAATGATTTGCCCGATACATTTGTTAAACTGCTTTTAATGCCTGGCTCGCCGAAAGACAAACGCAAAACGAGTACTGTTAAAAACAGTTGTAATCCAGTCTACGACGAACAGTATGTACTATTCATTTATATCACATTGAGAATTGAATCTTGTGAAGCAACACAGAAATTTAATTTTCTAAGGATATGTGTTAATTTTTCATTTTTTTCTTCTCATTTTGTGAAGATTGGAATATGCAATTAGCAAGAGTGAATTAAATAATCACACGTTGCAAATTTTAGTCTGTTCAACAGCTAAACCCATTTTTGCAAAGCGTCCTATTCTGGGAAAGGTTAGTTCTTATGTTTAATTTGGTATCATTAAAAATGTATGCTAGTCTTCAAATTAACAATTAACTTTGACAATAATTTTTCAGGCGAAAATCGAATTGGCTGAACTGGACAGTGAGAGCCTCATGGGTTCTGGTGTTACTGAATGGTAATTTTAAAGTTTGCTTTCAGATTTATGGAACTTACCACTGCTTAAATACTCAGTCTAAAGTAAAAATGCATGTTATAAAAGTTTAAAAATTAAATTTAGTAATCCACCATAACTTGGACAACATAACATTTCTATTCTCATTTCTTTAAAATATAAAAATATTAGCTCTATTATTTTTAAATTTAATTTATATGAAATCATTTTGGTCACTTTTTTCAGGTTTGAATTGAAAGTAGCCAGTGACGACAATGGAGGTAATGATTAAACATGTGGACCATTAAAGATAGAAGTGAAGTTTTGTTAAGCATGCATGTTTCATGTTGCAGTTGTTAAAAGTGGCATCTAGTGTTTTGTTGACGTTTTTATGCTCTCTAATCATTTTTACAAACTTGTAATGAGGAGAAGGTGAAGGTGGTGGTGGTGGGTACAAGTCCGCGTTGATTTGTGTTTTTACAACAGTTTGACATTTGCACAACTTACAAAAACAACTTCCCATTCTCCATCAACCATGACCAATATCCATGACTTCTTGCAAAATCTTGTAATCTTCCCATGATATTGGCAGCTTTAAATTCTCTTAGAAACATTTCAAAGTGCGTACTAGTCCTGAATCTCTACAAATTTCACCAGTTTCTCTGCAGTGTATTGAAGACTAAATCATGACAATTTTTTCCCCCATCTATTTCTGTCTTTTACTAAATGTGGGATTGAGCATTTAAATGTTTACTGTTGTTACCATTTTATTTGAGATATTTTATATCGTTCTAAGCTCAATTTAATTGAAAAATTAGTTTTATACGAAAGATCTTGATTGAAGATGGCTGGGACGTTTGCTCATTTTAAGAGGTTGTGAAACTACCTTCGCTCGGAGGGTTATTTTATATGTCAGCTATAATATAACGGTGATTAAAACTGGGGCAACACAAGTCTAAGCCGTTACAAAACAAGATAGCAAATCTGATCAGATAGTGTTATGTGGCATTTCTGATAATTTAATAGCCTTTGTTAAAATATTGGTATAGCTTGTTAATTGTTATTGTTTATGAGAGAAAAGAAAACCAGCAGCTAAGTTATCATAATCAAGAAATTTGCATTAGTTTCATATTTTGGTAAAATTGTTGAAAACTCGTTTGTTTTTGTCAAAATCGTTTCCGTGCAGCATATGTGCAACTAAGCTATGTAACGTATTTTCGAATGCTTTTCAAGTTATCTCAGGTATGCTTTGGCACAAACATATTTTCACATGGTTCTTATAACTGGAACTTCTTTTACCCTATTTTGTCAATTGTTAGTGTTTAAAATACCATGTCAGCCATAAATGTTAATTAGAGTTTGTTTCCTAAAATTCGTTTTTAAGCTTTTAAACTTTCTAAAGAAAACCATTTGTCCAAAAATTATGTATATTTTAAACTAAATCAGTTTTTTTTAATGATTTGAATAACCCATTGCCTGCATATCGTTAATATACAATTCTTTAAAAATAACATACTAAGAGTGTGATAAAGTTAATATCCAGTTCCACTATGTTGGTGGAACCAGCACCAGGCAAGATAACATGCCAATACTAACAATACTTTTAAACTGTGATTGTTGTTTACAAAAAAAAAAGATATATATTCACAAAAATATTTATAACCTGATATTATTTATCTTTTGCACACAAGTAGTGCAAAATATTGCTTTTGCATGTTCATACATACAAACTTTGTTAAGAGGGTTTTCTAAGTGATGTTAGAAAAATTTACCATCCAGGGTGTCCGAATGAATATTAATTAAAGCAATAATTTTGAACCAAACTTAATAAACTAAAGTGTGTATTCAATATGAAGGTTATGAATAACATTTTCCAAAAGTATTAAATTCATGACAGCAATTAAATTTAATAATGAATACATTAATAAAACAAAATTTAGACACTCCAGTTTGGCACAATCTGACATTCTATTTTGGTCCCATTTAAACCTGGTCGACTATAACGAGCTATCCTATGACCCATTCTGTACATGTATGTGCATGTATTATGTTGTATAAGGTGTTCTTTGAAATAGTTATGCTTTATTCTTGTTATCTATGTTGAATTTATTTTTATATATATTATAAGCTTTTACTAAAATTCAATGCTGCAACCCATGTTTATAAATATTGTGAATTAATAAAAGATTTCTTCATTGAATGGATGTATTATATACATAGGGTGCATTATCAAAGAATTTTTAAAGGCCATGTATAATACTGCTCTATCTGCAAAGTACTGTCCTGTACTCAATATCTATATATCTAGTCATGAATCCAATTAATAAAATACTTATTAATGCATTGGCATGCTCTAAAATTTTAGAGAGCGTATATGAATATTTTTTTAAAATAAAGACCAGTTTTTCATAACTTAATATAAAACCTTACTTAGAATCAATGCTTTTAATAAAAGGTTTATTAGATTAAAGTAAATTGTTTTGTTCGTTTTTAAACTGTGTTTTTTTATTTGAAGATTTAAAATAATTACTCGTCCAAGTATCCTTCATATTACATTGGAGTTCAAAATTAAAGCATCACAACATATGTATATAATCAATTTTAATTTAATTAAAACCATGACTAATTATGAAGTTGGTTTATACTGATGGAAAAAATGAGTCATTAATTGCTAGCTCCAAGCATCACAATTTATGAACTGTTGAAATATTGGTGGCATTTCCCTTATGATTGAGTTGGTACAAGCTCATTAAAACCAAATTTTAGTTTATTCTCATTTACCTACAAAATAATTTTAAACTGCAGATATACCCTTAGGTGTGCCGAATGCGTTCCATCTGCAATGGTGGATTTTTTTACGCATTACGATGCTTCCAACAACAAATTTGGGCATTTGTTAGTCAAATTCGCTCAAATTAGATTGCATTTGATGAATAAAGTGAAGAAAGGTCGTTTTGAACACATTTTAGACTTCAAAGTAATGCAGTATTTCTCGACTTTTACTTATCCTATTTGCTGTGTATATTGTACATGTACATGTATTGCAAGTTTAAACGCATGTATCCTCCTTTGGTATTGTAACGATTGACTTATTTTAACAGAATCAAGACAAAGAGTTTCAACAATGGAATCGTTAGCCCTGTCATCAGTTTCATTTCGGCGAACGCTTCCAAGATGGCGTGGAAAAAAGAAATCCAACTTAATTTAACTTCATCATTATGAAAACATACAGTGTGATTTCCAAATTTTTGTATCACATACTTAGAAATTAAACTGTTTTGAAGCATTTATTTGGAACAAGATATTAAAATATGGAATTCACAAGTATAATTATCAATGGCTTATTTTTCTCGAAGAGATTTGCACAATTCTAACCATTGATCAAAATATCCGAGTTATAACTGGTTACAATTAATATGCACTACATTGCAAGAGAACGTTCTAAACAATTTAATAAAATGATATGGTAATACTTCTGAGTTATTGTTCCAAACTTAAAGGAATATATTTTAAAACAACTTGTTATTTAACTTGAAATGGATTTTTTAGGGAATAACTATAGGTTAGGATTTAATCAAATCTTAGCTTTTAATATGACGCTACTTTGATAATCTGGTTTAACCCCTTTATTTTAAAGTATAAATACGAGTTATACATGCACGATCATTTACAAAGTTAACAGTGCTTATTCTGCTCTGTAGTTGTCAAACTCCTTTTTTCAATTATTTATACCAATTTCCTTGCACCAGCATGTCTATCGATCCACAAACGGTTAACATATGCCTTTCATTTATTTATATACAACTTCAAAAATACACAAACGGAATTTAATTAAAAGATTGGAAATAAAGTAAGCAAAAGTTGCTGTAAGGAAGGATTGTGTATATATAGATTTCTTCAAACAGAATTAGCAACATTAAATTTGACATTAAATCGTCTCATTCACAGTTAAGCATGTTGAATTATATTAAATTGCACGTTATTGGAAATTGGGATCGATCATTGCAGGATCCTCTTTATAAGACGTGACACCATATTACATGAATTTGAAACCAAATAAATGGCTTCAAAAAGTAGAACCAACATCTGTCTAAATTAAGTTCAGTAATACAATTTTGAAAGCCATTCGTACATTGTCCATGATATTCATATGGCGTCACAGACTGCAGTCGCTGTACTAAACTCTCTAAACATTCTGCTAAATTTGACCCATTATTAAGTTATGAACGCAATGTCAAACCCATATTGAAATCCTGAAACATCTTGGTCAGAGAAAATATCTTATACAGGAATAAGAATTTCTATATTCCACTGAACAATGAATGTAAAAATCTTAAAAATTACATGTCTGCGAATCCGCCTTATACAAATTTGTATTTGCCATTAAGGTAAATAACTTTATTTTCAAAGCCAAGGTTGACAGATGCTAACCTCATTTACATGTTTATGATCGACAATTTGAAATTTGGTTTCCATAAAATATTGATTTAAAGAACCGATTTTTACTCACCGATTTCATGCATACCCAGCAAACCCATAACTTCGGATTTCTTTGAAATGATGATGATCTCAGATAATAAATTGAATGCTAATAAAAATAAAATTAATCACTATTTATTATTTCTAAAATTCTATAATTACAATTATTAAATCGATTCAAATCGGTACTACAGTCTCATCAATAGATTGTGGTGCATCAGTCGTCATATTCAAACTTATGAACAAATTGAATGAAATTTTTTATAATCCAAGAAATTTTAAACCTAGAACATAATTGCTCCACTCATATTCCAAACTAAAGCATTCGATCCTTAAAGTTCAAAAGAGGTCGAAAGGTGCACCACATCACACCTGATAGGAATACACCGATTAGAATTCCAATGTTTCCTTACCACATGTCGCCCTATTTACAATGATAATTTGAAAACATTTTAGTTTTATACTGGCATGGATCGCATGGCATATCAAAGGCGAAAACAGGCAATGCGTTACTTATTCGTTGATCGAAATAAACACGAGAGAAAACCTTAAATTTGCAATTTAAAAGACTCGTGAGGTTCAAAGTTGTTTTGCGGCAGCTTTGACGCAACTATAGATGAATTCGATTTGCAACTTAGAATGTTGGTGACCCCTGGCGGTGGTATTCGATGGAAAACAAAATATGTTGAAAGGTTATTTTTGAATAGATGAGTAATATTTGGACAAAGTTTACACTAAACAATGATGTCATCTGCTAAAGTTGGAGGAAAATATTTGAACCGGTATTATACTACATAGTATGCTAATGTATATAACAATTTGTACACTGTTCGTTGGAATTAAAGCATTCACTTGTCCTATAGAAACCAAAAACAGATAGATATGAATAAAATAACCTCGTATTTACATTAAATGGGCTACAGTGTGATTCAGAAAAAAATATCAGTCCAGGTTCACGAAAGTGGATGTTAAGTGTTTAAGTTTCAAAGATTGTGTATACATTAGGTTCTAGTACGTAAAAATTTACTTTATAAATCATTCTCTTGGAGCTCATGACCAAATCAGGTTGCATCCATATGCAAAACCCTATTGGAAAAAACTGTATATACTGGACCAGTATCATATGAGGTTATGGAATACTGGTCCCAGTATATAATGG
>JAQGAE010004369.1:0-12916 GCA_034696685.1 Julus scandinavius | reverse complement strand
TATCAGCAAGGTTAACAAAGCCAAATGTCTACACTTTGCAAGAACTCGAATTAACGAATCACAGACCTTCTGGGAATGGGAAATTTTTAGTGATGAGTCGAAATTTAATGTATTTTCGTCTGATGGTAGAGTAATTTTTTAGGAGGCCAAAAGAACAGCTGAAAACACAAAACATGTGCCCAACAGTGAAGCATGGTGGTGAAGGAGTTTAGTATGGGATGTATGAGTGCCACAGGTGTAGGAAACTTGGTTTTCATTGTTGGAATTATGGATCAATATGTTTGTTTGAACATTATACAACATAATTTTTAAAAAATGCTGAAAAACTAGCACTTAATGGGTCATTTCTTTTTCAACAAGATAATGACACAAAACACAGCCAAATGTATCAAGGAATGGCTGGCTCATGTTTAATGCGGATAAGCAGCTTCATACACCTACACAATCTCCAGATTTAAATCCCATAGAGCATTTGGGGGGTGAGTTGGGGAGAAGAATAAGAACCCACAATGTTACAAATAAGTAACAGCTGAAATCTGTCATTACAAATGAGTGGAACTCAATTACTTAAGAAAGTACAAAAAAATTAGTTTTTGCTATGAAAAACAGGCTGAAGGAAGTATTGAAAACCTGTGATGGACACACAAGTTATTAAAACACAGAAGACAGAAGACGAAATATTAATAGTATAAACTCGGAATCATGCACGAGGCTTAACGATCGTTAAGTCTCGATTATGTCCTGGATTATCATGCTGTTTACAGGTAAGACATTATCGATATGTCATATTTATGTACAAGATTATTTATAATACATGTATGTGTTCTTTAATTAAAATTTATGTTCGTCTAACGTTGGTTAAAACAAATTAAACGCTCGGAATCCAGAGGCTTAACGATTGCAAATCCTCGATCTGTAATGTAGCAGCAACTCGTTGAAGTTCTGCTTAATTACCATTTGATTAAGTCTTAGCAATGATATACTATATCATATTTATATTAATTATAGATGTATATATATTTAAATATTGTTAAATTTTAATTTCAACCTTTTTCGGGATTTTCCCCATAATTTTCTGTCCTCCAATTATCACTCTCTTTTTTATTACTACTATTCCCATGTAAGAAGTTGGCTCAGAGGTTTAGGTCGTTAAGTTGTTACTTTGAATAACTGGGGTTTGCAGATCGATCCTTGCTGTCCGTCGTGTTTTTTATAATTTAAAATTGAATTAAGACGTTTTGTGCATTTAAGACGTTTAACCATTCACCTTATAAAGGTTTCCAAAATGTGAAAAGTTTTAGTGACAGTAGACATTCTTCATAATGCAGATTTTGGCGATATTGTAGTGTAGTCAGGCCTGATTAATCAGGGTGAAATTAGAAATTGACGTTATATCCTAATGCTCGATATAGCGAACTGAAAATAAGTCGTTCAAATGCAGTGCTTTAAAGTACAGTGAAAAATCGATATACGAACGTCTCTGTTTCTGAACAATTAGATTTATGAACACCACATGTTTCGATTTATGAACAATGCTCCAATTTACGAACCGGACAAAACCATGTGTGCAGCAACGTCCCCTAGTTCAACTGCTGAAATAAAGGACATTTTCTGTAAATGGAGTGAAGTGCAGGCATTTATTGAGAAACATCACCCTAACACAAGGCAGTATGAGGGGGAAATAATGTGGCTAGATCCCCTGAAATCCAAGAAATTTTACAAAATTCAACCCGAATCTGCCATTTTTCTATGGTAAAACCGTAATTTTTCTAAGGTAAAAAGCGAGGACAATATTCCCTTCCCCTCCCGAAATGTGATCAAATATAGGTGAGAGTGAGCAGGAATGAGCCATTTTTCACCTTTTTATTTTTAAAATTATATACAAACCATAAAATGTAACAAATTTTATTCACATATTGTGCAGTGTTGAAAATATTATTTTATCACTAAACTAAGAAAAATAATTGAAATAAAACTACTCTCTATATTGTTCCATTCCTTTTGCAGACAGAGGGAATGGGATGCATTGAAGGAGGATTGATTTATTTGCAATAATAGGAACACACTTGACCTTAATTTAGCAAGATTTTTTACAAAACATAACGAACTATTTAAAATTAACTAACATCAATGCAAATTGTGTAGATTTCCTGCAATTTTGATTTTCCTCCACACAGAAAAGGCTGGGGAAGCTTCAGAATGACATATACTTTTGTAGTCATGTTTATGACTTGTGTATCAGTAAATTTTAAACTCGCGGTATTTTCCTTTCTTTGCAAAAAATGCATAAACATCCAGCAACAGGTACTGTCTTATTTCTCCTGCACTTTTGTGTCCCAACTGTTACCTGCAGAGTAGTGGACATTTTTAATGATAATGTATTGGCTCATTTTCACAATATTCTCTACCAAATAGAAAAACAAATTTCTCTACATCCATATCTAGTGGAATTGCCAACTGCCTTTTCTTTTATGGAGTAACCTTCCTCCACCATCTCCATCCCTGTGTGCTAATATGTATTTCCAATATGTATTTTATTTTGGTAATTAAACTGCTTTCTTCTAATATTATTGTTGCATAAAAAAATTGGACAAGGAACGCATTATTTGGATTTATATTAATTTCAATGGGAAAAAATGATTCGAATTACAAATGTTTCCATTTACGAACAGGGTCATGGAACGGATTAAGTTTGTAAATCGAGGTTCCACTGTATATACACATGTATAAACGTAGTACTATACAACAGGGTGCTCAAAGTGGGTGTTCTACGTTTATCACATCTTTGATGGCGCTGCGCTCTAAAGCTAAGCAGATTCCAAGACATCGAGCAGAGCAGCAAAGTAGATGATAGAATGGCAGTGACCAGTTAATAAGTAAGTAGACGTTAATCGAAAAGCATGGATTCACTGGTAATTTGATGTTGATTACACATTGTGAGGCAGAAATTCCCGCCATTTTTTCCTGCCTGACATTCTTGGACCTCATTCCAGCCCCAATAAGAAAGTGACCACATTGCAGTGACCACATTCCTGGTCAATCAAGTTTCAGCAATCAGCCTTTGATCCCTAATTAGCAGGACTGGAATTCCAAGACAGGATAAAAGTGCAGGAATGATGCAATACCGTCATTCCTCACCAGATGTAGCAAGAAGCTCAGAAGCATTATAAAAGAACCAGAAATTATAAGATAAGGTGTCAGAAACCAGTTCACCAGCAGAGAAGGAGATCAATCCAACAAAGACAGTCCACGTTCGTTGAAGCTGTAAAGCCAAGAAGAAAGTCCGCATCTGGTATCAAGATAGTTCGCGTCCTGTGCCAAACTAAGAAGTCAGTTCACGTCCAGTCCAGTGGCAAACAGCCGCGACCAGTGCAAAGACAGTTCGCGTCCAGTGGTAACTCAAAGACAGATCCAGAAAACAGTGACCTGCACCGAGTTACTGAGGACAGTAATCAGCACCAGATTACCGGGGACAGCTACTATGGACAGTCACCTGTGTCAATCTACCAAAGACACCAATCTACAGGCAGCCAGTAAGGATAGATAATTGCAGCCAGTTCAGCTCAGAAACCGACCTGCAACAAATCCAGAGAAGACAGTGCGAGCCCTGCAGTTAGTCCAGCCAAGATAAGGACCTGCAGCCAGATGGGTGTAGACAGCAAACAACCTGCAGCCAGTCCAGTACCGATAGAAACCTGCAGCCGGTTGGGGAAAGACAGCCAGTGACTTGTAGCTAGCCCAGCGAAGCCAGAATCGCAGCCAATCCAGAGAGGGTAGCCACCAGCAACCATCCAGCAACCTACCGAACAGCGACGAAGTCAGATCCAACCAAGAGGACAGCAGAGGTGTCCACCAAGCAGAAAGAGGCCTACATCGAAGATCCAGATGGTGCCTGCATCTATGACAAGCAGTCCTCCAGCATCACCCAAGCCATAGGGGCAGCCATCGACGCATTGTATTTTGTTCTAATTTTGCTAATTCTTTATGTTGTATCTCAGCAGATTAAAACCTTGCTCTTAACCCAGCACTGTCTCACACACATTTATAAAATAGAAACCTGTTAAGTTACATATAATTTATATATATGGGAAATGCAGTGTGTGGCTTTCATGGCCCTATGTGATTTTTCTACCCGAAAAATAGAAATCAATTCTTTTCAATGTAATATCATTTTCATTCACAACTTGTCAAATATTATTAATTCGATTTAGGAACATCTTTAAGAAACCCCTCGAATTAGGCAGTTTAGACCTTCACGTGTGCTTAGTTCGTTTGCCTATCTCAAGTTTAGCCTTGAGAGTTCAATTATGGCTATTTCAAAGATAGGACAGTTTGTCGTGACAAATCATTCGAAATTCTATGTATATACAGTGAACACGAAATAACGCCGGTTTTGGTGCTATTGTAGTGTAGTCAGGCCCGATTAATCAGGGTGCAATTAGAAATTAACGTTATATCCCTTACAAAAATATTGATGTATTTTTAAAGTTTTTAATAGGTTTCAAAGTAAGTATTTTTGGAGTTTCATATCACAGGTATCTTTAAGGTCTGATCGGGTGCAAATGATACCTCCTGGAGGTTTCATCAATGAAAAGCTATGAAAGTTTCATTTTGGTATCCACTAGGTATAGAGTGGAACCTTACAACATTTCATTTTGATAACCTTTAGGTATTAAATTAAATTACACTTTTGTTACGGAGGGTCTAAAAGTAGACCACTGCACATTAGTGCCACTCTGCGAACTCCTTCACTTCATGGTAAGGGTTACAGTTGTAGTTGTATACAGGCCTGTTCTTCAGTTTGGGAATGTGTAAAATTACATCATTGTACTTTTCAGGGAGGGGATAGGGAAATTGCAAATAAAGTAACCCTCCCCATCTCCCACTTTGGTAAATGTTTATTCCATCCCTTCCCCCTTATCTCTCCTTTAGCAGTATACTGTCCACTATTCAACCCCCATTAACTCTCCTGTAGTAGTACACCAAACAGGGTGGAGGAGGGGCTAGTCATGATTAGGTGATATTGCACCAAAGTGGTTTGGAGTCAACATGTAGTTGGATTAATTAAGGCCTAAATTACACCTAACATTAGGGCCAAATTAAAGCCCATGTATGGTTTGGGTTACATTTAATTGGGTATCCAGACGATCCTCCCCAAATTATGTAGTTCTAAAGTTTCATTTAGTTGCCATAGCATCCAGCTATAGCAACAGGCGTTATTAAGAGCTAAATTAACCTGATATATTAAAGGCCTAAATTATGCCTAATATAGTAGGGCCTAATTAAAGCTTAGGTATGGTTTAGGTTACCCTTAATGGGGTATCCAGACCATCCATTCCAAATTATTTGGTTCAAAAATCTCATTTATTGTTGCCATAGCATCAAGCTATAGCAACAGTTATCTATTTTCAACATGCAGCTATAAACAAAATTATAGAGGATGGAAGTATTGTTTAAATTTTCAAAAAAATCGTAATTAAAATTATAATTTACTAAATATATGCATCTAACTTGTTTACCTCGTTAGTGTAACATAATTAGGCAATTATCAATTCGTAATACACATTGGCTTTTTATTCGTTTTCATAAAACATTCAATTCTTGTACACTCTCAGCACATTTTTTGCTAAAATAGAGATCAAACTTGTGCAACGTACTACTTGCATGGAAAGGTTTCTTTAGATACATATAAAACACCATACTGAAACTTTAGCTACATGTATCATTTCATTTATTTGATACCTAATTAAGATAAATCTGCACCCAATCAGATCATTGTGAATCTTTGCTTAACACTATTTGTGATTGATTGCTGTAAACTTTTAATAGTGTCTTTCAATAAAACTCACTGAGAGATTTTGTGGGGTAATTCGTTATTTAACAGAATAAACCATATGGGAAATAATATATAAAATATCTATTAAAATAAATGAGTAATATATTAAATTTGTTTCAAAATATTATAAATTTAAAATTTATGACAAAAAATATGTGGTAAAAATGTATAATTTGGAAATGCATATTTAGAATTTTTTTACAATATATGACAAATATTTTGTAAAAACATACATAGTTTGGAAATAAATTTTCAGCATATATATTTACAATATACAAGTTGTATGACAAATATATTGTAAAAATAATTAGTTGGAAAATATTCCGAATAGTTTTGTCTGCTGTAACTAATTAAGGCACATTTTAGTGTGAGATGACAAATTTAGGCAATCTATTGCATATCACAATCGTGTTACAAATCGTGACCAAGATAATATTTATATGTTGAGTTGCATACAAACTTGAATTTATAACTTTCTGAATGCTGTTTCACAAACGACTTATTGGTTGTTTAGAGGTTTAGGCATTGACCTGGGAACTCAAGAGTATGTTGGTTCGTTCCCTCCTGAGTACCGACGCCGGCGGTCGAGTGGGTTACGTGCTTGCCTCTTGATCCTAAGGTGCTGGGTTCGTGTCGAGGTCGATGGGAATTTTTATGGATGGGAGAAATTCCCTAAGTGGCAGCTCTTTCGGATTAGAGTTTAAACCGAGGTCCCGTGTTGATTGTTGCATGTTAAAGACCCCTCGAGAGGAAGTGGAAGTCCCCCCTTGTAGGCTGAATTCCCAAGTAGGTGTTGAAGGCTCATCCCCTGGCGTTGGTGTTTAGCCCTCGTGTTGCAGAAATAGGCCAATGTAAAAACCAACCAAACAAACAAAACAAAACATCCCTCCTAAGTGTGATAGTGTTTTTTTTTTCATTTTTTCTTTTTCTTTTTTTATTTACACCTCATTCTTGTAGAGTTAACAGATCCATTGACATACGAGACCCATTATGGATTATGGATTATAACTTCAGGTATTTATGTTATATACATATACTGATATTGGGCCAATTTCTGAATATGTTCCATATATATCTAATATATTTGAAAAAATGTATATTTCCAGCTATATTTTTTCCATATGGGATATATTTTTCTGACATAAACCAGAAATTTGTAAACAAAGTATCTTTAAAGTATATTTATTATTTCACTTCAAATTTTTTGTTACTTATAAACGTTTCTGCCATAACTTCATATCTGAAACCTAAAAGATAAATTGAATGGGAATGACACCTTTTGATGAATAAAAAACCTAAAAGAAACCTTGAAACGTTTCATTGCTAAGGATTCAAATTTGTATACCTTTAAGAAACCTAAAGAATATCTTGATTCCTATTAGATACTATAATTTAACTAATTTGATACTTTATATTTTTGTGAGGGATCCCAATGTGAGGTATAGCGAGCTGAAAATAAGTTGTTCGAATACAGTGGAACCTCCATTTACGAACGGCACTACATGTTGTTTCGATTTATGAACGATGCTCTGAGACTGGCAACGTAGCGTTCGATCTGTCAACAATGGGGATGCATGACTTGGAGCAGCGGTAGATGAACATGTGATACGGCTTCAGTACGAGTTTGAACTTGCTAGAATCATTTGGTTGTTCCTAGAGATTTTTTCCATGAAAAACAGTTTTTCCTAGAGCGTTCTAAAACTGAGTGTCATCAATTATTGAGCAACGGCCTTGTGCCTTGAATCACAAACTCTTTGTGGACGATTCCCTGGCTATCAAAAAAACTAAACCAGCATGCATTTGATCTTCGAGTTGCTCATTCTTGCTTTTTCGGGCCTTGGAGAGGTACTCAAACATCTAAGACTCGTCACCAGTAATGACACGTTCCAGAAAATGGGAATAATTTTTAATCGATTTCAAAAACTCAAGGAACCTTTGCCTCCTGATGACCTTGTGGTTCTGCAAAAGATTTTTTGGAACCATTTTTTCTCATCCCCAAATTATTGGTCCAAATATGATGAATCTTGGTGTGAGTCAAATTCAACTCATCCCTGATCATTCTAACTGTTAGCCGATGATCTGAATGCACAAGATCCTGGATTCTGTCGGCATTTTCTATGGTTCCTAAAGATGAAGGCCTTCCGCTGCGTGGTTGTCTTCAATCAACTCTCTTCATTTTGAAAATGCCTTTAACCACCGAAAAACCTGGGAACTTGACAAAACGCTGTCTCCATAGGCATATTTAAGTTTTGCAAAAATTACCGTTTCACTGTGCCCAAGTCTGAGACAAAATCTGATAGCACACCTTTGCTCGAAAGTGATGTCACTCATTTTTAGAACGTACTATAGGAAAAACTGTTTCACGGAAAAATCGCTAGGAACAACCTCTAGTAAGTTCAAACTGGTACTGAAGGCGTATCACATGTTCATCTACCACCCCTCCAAGTCACGCATCCCCATTGTTGACAGAACATGTGTATGGGTCAAGGCCGTATATGTCACATTTGGGGGGGGGGGGATATGGTCCATTATGGTCCTCGTTTTTACTTTAGAAAAATTACGTTTTTACCATAGCAAGATCGCGGAAAATTGGCAAATACGGGTTCTATCCCCATGATCCCCTCCCATATATACGGCCTTCGTATGGGTAGTTAAAACAATCTCAATATTATGTTACACTGTTAATGAATCTTTAGGCGTATAAAGCCTGTATGCCCGAATATAACTGTATGCCAAAAGTAGTGATTGCTGTATTAAGTTCATTTCATTTCTACCGACTTTACTACAGGTGGAAGAATAAACGTAAAATGTGTTAGTTATTTGCGTCATTTAAAAATATTTTATATTGAGCTTGAATAAGATTACTGAATTGGATTGCAAAGTATATATAATTACCTGTATAACGTTAATGCACATGGATGTAAGTGCTAATCCAAAAAGTAGGTACACAAATGTGCCCATCATGAATATTGGATGATCTGGAACATAATCACCAAATCCAATTGTGCTCATGGAAATAAACACGAAATAAACAGCTTCAAAGTATGTCCAGTTGTTCTCCCATTGAATGAACATACAAGCTCCCAGCATGATGTATCCCACAAGGAGAACAAGTGCAATCCACGGGGGCAAGTTAAATTCATCATCAATCTCATAACAGCTATTCTTGATATTGCCTTGTTTGGTTTCACTTGCATTATTTTCTACACCCATTTTATGACTTAGTGCTCTTGATACTACCTAAAATAGACAAAACAAATAAAAAGGATTATTAGAGATTAATACAAACAAAACGGATGACAGGAAGCAACAATTAGACAACTTTCCTTACAAATATATGTGTCTTTCAAATTTCGTATAAGTTAAAATTATTTATTTTGGGGTATCATAAAGGTATCTTCAACAGGTATCTGTAAAGTCTGATTTCAAAACATACCTCGCGTTTCATTTTAGAAACCTTTAGGTATAGAGTGGAAACCTAAAAATGTATTCCAAAAATTAATGCTTCTAGACCAAAAATGACTTAAGAAGCCGTCCATAAATGACGTCACCCGGTTTTGGCAGATTTTTTAACCCCCTCCCCCATGACACACTTGGTCACAAAAAGCCAGACTTCCCCCTCAAATATGACGTCACAATGCTCTACCTCCCTCTTACTTTATAACTACAAAAATACTTTAAAACTGTATTAAAACAACAAAGAATGGTGATAGAATCATACCAATCGATCATATGCATGCCACAAAATGAAAACGGTTACATTATCATTAAATAAATCAAAAACTTCAAAAAACGCATTTTAATTTTTGACGTGACGTCACATTTCTTAAACACCCCCTCCTCCTCGTCACACATCGTCACAAATGTGTGGACCCCCCTTAGTGCGTGACGTCATTTATGGAAGGACCCTTTAACAAATGCATCATTGAAATTTGTTGATGTGGAGTGTGACACATATTTCTACGTCACTGTCACCCTATATGCAAAGTTCATTTTTCTAACGCGATCCTTTTTCGCATTCTTTTACACAATGCAAATCTTGATAATTATATGAATTTCGAAACTTGCTTTACTAATTATGAAATATTGTTAAAGGGTCCATAGGTCGAAATGCAATACCTTTTATTTGAAAATTCTAATTTGCATGTAACATTCCTATGCAATTAACCTGTCAATTGCGCACTTTGTTCTTCCATTTGTTAAAATGCATTTTTTCATTTCCCGCAAATTCCTGACAGGATTAACATTACTTTAAAATGTATTTAAGGTCTCTCTCTTTCTTTTTCGCGATCATTTTTTTTCTGAACAAGACTCGTTCAGAGCAGGAGTCGAGTAACACTCCCTTTTTCTTTTTTTGTGCTCTATGCAGCACCTGAATGCAAATCCTCTTTTTGATCAGGATCAGACAGATTGAAATATTTTCCATTCTCATTTGCACCTGAAGTTTGTCAGAATTATTGCTGGGAACTCTCCCAAAGCCGAACATTCTGACATGAGTTCGCGCTACATCCTGAATCAACCAAATGGGATCTACTGGTGTTTTGCTGATTTGCAGTTTTGCTGCTACGGACCATATACTGTAGGTCTTTGAAACAACTCAAAGTCTTGAGTTTGGGAAACTAACTTCGACTACAGAGAGTGACTCTCATTTGATTTCAAAGAATACTGAAGTCACTTCGTTCCTGTCGTGGCCGACACGATCTACGCTGTCAAGTGTGGACAGTAACTTGCTTGCCATTTTCAAGCACTGCTGCTAAGTAGTAGTCATCCATCTCGTCGTTCATCGGACATTATGTTTGGACGTCCACCTTCGTGCTGATCTTGGCTTGCCTTGCCTCACCTTCTTCTCCCTGCGGAACCATGGAGGCGGATTCTGCCTACATCATCGCTTCTTTTTTTGTTGCTACGTATTTTTGTGCTACGTACTGGAAGCTCATCCGTCGTTCTCGGTTGTATTATCACCTAATATCCTTTGTTTTCTTTTTCTTTATTGATTATCGTATTTTGTTTTTGGACTATTGTAAGATCTTTATTATCTCAGTGAACTGCTCACTAAGCTTGCAATTTGGATGTTCCTCAGTATGATTTAACAAACTTCGATCGCAATATCGCTTTGTCTAAATAATAAATTTGGAAAAGGTTACAGGTGTTCCTCGACTATTGCTCTGACCTCCGCAAATCTTCCACTGCGCTCTCTCTGTGCCGCTATCCTCACTCTTGTGTCATGACCTAGGGGTTATGTCTCACATGGAGGTTGGTGAAATTGCAAGAAGAAAAGTACCCCCTTACCTCTTCTTTAATACTAAATAAGGGAGGGGGCTAGTCGTGATTGAGCAGTATTGCATCATGGATGTTGGGGGTTAGCAACAATGATTATACCACCGCCATAAATATGTACTTGAGTTTATGTATTTTAGGCCAAATTTAATGCAGACCATTCTTCCCAAATTATGAATGTATTATGCTTCCTTTGGTGCCACAGCATCAAGCTATAGCAACAATTAATTTTATCCATTTTTAACTTGCAGCTATTTACAAAATTATACAGAATGAACGTATTGTTTGTATTTGCAAAAAAAAATCGTAATTAAAATTAACTACATACAGTGGAATGTCGGGCTATAAATTTATTCCGTTCCATGACCATGTTCGTAAGCCAAAAAGTTCGTAATCCTAATAAATTTTTCCCATTTTAATTAATAAAAATCAAAAAAGGCATTCTTTGTCCTAGACATTCTTTTTTACATGTTATGACTTTGTGTGGAAATAAGACAGACAGAAAATAAATATAACAATAATATTATAGAAGAAAGCAGTTTAATATATGCATCCATTATTTCTCACATTTTAGGAAATAAAACAATTGCAGAAAAAGGTAATTATGTCATATGTTTATATAATTTAAAGGCATATATGGAATTGGCCCAATTTCAGTATATATTCCATATATACTCACACAAATTTATTTTTATATAATTTATGAAACATGCAAGAAGAAGTTATTTTTCAGCATGGTAAATGCTTTTTTATTAAAAGTATTAAATCTATTACTGAAATGTCACTTTTGCATCAAAGCTATGTGTTGGCATTTGGAATGCACCACCTGCCTGCCCTTAGGGCCAGTAGGCGTCAGGATGACGATCATGCGTGGCTAGTGACGTCAAGGCTGACGTCACGCCCTGGGACCACTTTGTAGGAGGTCCCAAGTGTTCATTTCCTTTCCTTTGTTTTTGACCCTTTGTTTCACTTAGCTTTGTAATTTCGTATGGAGAGGTTCTACTGTGTTAGTGTGTAAGAGTTTGCACACAAGTAATAAAGTGTTTCATCTAAATAAGCATCAATTGAGTTTATTCATCAGGTTATGGGTCCTGTATGCTTCGCAATGAAACAGTGAGTAAAATTTCGTCGAAACTAAACTTAAATTCTGAATTGTAGGAAATCCACGCTGGATAGGCCTAAACTCACCACACCACGTGTTCGAAAGGGTTAATAGGATCCCAAGCTAAGGGAATGCTAAAACTCTGTTCGAAACGAGTGTAGAACATTGGAAATAGTTTGCTGTTCTTCGAGCTGTTTTGCGAAACAACTGTTTCGTCGTTCTTATTGGATTCTTCTGGACATCATCGGAGACTACAAAATTGAGAAGCTGAATGACACCAACTACAAACAATGGAAAGTCTTCATGGAAGTTATCTTGAAGTGCGACAAGACTTGGAATTTCTTGCAAACCCGTAAACCTGCGGAGATCGATGAGAAATACATGATCAAGAACGACGAGCCGTGGCCCGTATAATCCTAGGCGCCGTAACAAAAGCGCGCAAGACAAGTGCGCGCCGACAAAAACGCGCCGACGAATGCGCGCACCCACCAAACCGCGCAACACAAAAACGCGCCAACAAATGCGTGCAACAACGATAACGCGCGACGTAAAAACGCGCGACACAAAAACGCGCGACACAACAACGCGCGACACAAAAACGCGTGACACAAAAACGCGCAAGACAAAATCGCGCAATTACATAAAACCGCGCACCACCCATTTCAACACAACCTTAATAACAAAATTGTACAACTTCTTCC
>JAQGAE010004368.1:0-12916 GCA_034696685.1 Julus scandinavius | reverse complement strand
GAACGGACGAAACGTTGTCGGTAATAAAGGTGTTTTATCCCTTTACATTGGGCTTAAAGTTTTTTGTCTACTATTGTGTTTCCACTGCCCTGAACATGTCTCTTATTGGTAATGTATTTGAAACATATTTATCGCATATCATTTTTCCATATGGGTTGGCTAGGAGATAGCGGGAATTTTATATATTATTTGGTGGTCTTGTCATGAACCACGTCCGTTGACCTAATTAGCCTTTAGCTAATTGGTCTCAAGGGGTCCTTTGAACATTCTGATTGCTAATCTATATTTTCTGGGTTATAGTCCTGAGGATTTGGTAGATTCCAATATCCTGTTTCCCCATTTGGGTAGTTATTAATAATTTGGCCTCTCATTTGAGACTTATTCTGAAATTAGTCTTATTTGGACAATGAATAGGTCTAACATTTCCTAGTCTTAGTATGAAGTTCTGGAATGGTACGCTTTTATTTATATATAAAGTTGCATACAAACTCAAATCTTTACCTTTATCTATGTTATTTCAAAAACTAGTCTTTGGTAGGTAAGAGGTTTATGCATTGAACTGTGAACTCAATGTAGATGGGCCTGAGCAGTATAGTTGTTTTTTCTTCATTATTATTAATTTTTTTTTATTTTCACCTGATGCTTGTGGAGTTAAGGGACCTATTTTTAAAAACACATTAAGAAATGTACTTCAAAATACATTCAATATAAATTTTAAAATGCATTTTTTTCCATGTGGGGATTTTTTACCCAATGAGCAATATGTACCAACTGGCTGGTTAACCCGGCTTCACTCGGGATTGGAAGACGAACACGCAAGTAATAGAAATTCAAAATTAAATATATTTGATAATCGATAAAACTATTTTTGGGTAGCTGTATTTTAACATCACTCTTGACAGCTTTTCATTGCTGGTATGGGTGTCAAGATGTACTTAACTGCCAGTCAAATTATTTTAGTTTAAATAATGTCATTTTAATTATGAAAAACTACATAAATGTTGTGTAGGGTATGTATATTTATTTCTTAGTTAGTCTGATAGCAAACAACATTCCTTGTTTTCATGTCACTTGCAAGCATGTATAAGTTTTTTAATGGCTAAATCAGTCCGATCTAAGCTTGATTAAATCAATCTTAGCAATTTTAAATTATTTGCATTGTGCTTTGTTTATTGTGAATTTTTGTGACACACATGCACACAGCCTGCACACAAGCATGCAGCCACCCACACCATGCTACCTGCACATGCACGCACTTAGAGAAGTACAGCTATAGCGATGGTAGAAAAGGGATTACTTGATTTTAAAAAGATATTAAAAGAAATAAATTTTACAGTACAATGGAAGTGTCGGCTGTTTACATTAGTTTTGCCATTAGGCAGTCCTTGTCTTGCTATCAATTAATGCTTGAAAGGAGTTGTACATGTCAAGAATCATTAATCTGCAATCTGACAAATTCTTGCAAAGCACCAAATAATTTAAGGGCCGAACGGGTTATTGATGTTAAGTAATGTAGTGTATTGTTTTTATCAAAATTATGCCAATCATTTCCTTTCATTTTAAGAAAAGGATTTGCCAAATATGAATAAACATAACAATGATTTTTTAAAAATACATTACCTTGATCAAGACGACCTATTGTTGTATACTGGGCTGAAATATCATGACGAGCAGCAATTGTATCAGGAATAAAGTATGGCACAATAACTTTGTCTGGACTGTAATATGTTGGATTCCAGTCCTCAATAATTCCCATGCCCGGTTGGCCATTTCCAAATTTTTCACAAAAAATTCCATATTTTGGATTAGAATGAAGGCATCGATGTGGATCATGAAATGCAACATATAGAAAGAATTGCCTAAACAAAGTATATTTTAAAGATCACTACAACATATAATCACTGGATACAGTAAGTGTTGTCAGCAATATGGTTGTGTGCATCTATAGGTAAAGTGGGTAAGAATCTTTTATATAAAAATGCAAGAATAAAGTTATAATGTGGTATAGGCCTATACAGTGCCTCCATATATTACCTGTACAACTTGATATGGGTCATAGAATGGAAGACACCCAGACAAACATGTTTTGCCAAATAATGTGGGGTCACAAATGTGTACTGACACTTCTGGGAGCATTCAGTAGGGTTAGGAGATAACCACTACATAATCGTTTAATCAATAAGCAAGTAGATTCCAGTTTGGAATGCATTGTTTCACAAATATGGAAATAGCTAACATATGCTTAATGTTTGGGGTTGCGGCAACACCAAAGAAATGTAACAATTGGCGGAGATTTACTTACCTATAAAGAAACAAAAAGACAATCAATTAGCATGGCGCCAATAATCCTTAACGATACTTTCATGATTAAGAATTTGTAATGGGAACCTAGCTTAACCTAGTTCTCATAAAATATTTACTTTCACACATGCATGCTAGATTTATGTTAATTTTCTAAAGACTGCCTTATAGTGACCTCCAAATATCCACCAGGATATTGGTCTGCAGTGCAGCTGGAAGTAATTAAAATACAGACCTTTGTGTCTGAGCTCCCAGACTGCCCTGCACCATATTCATCGTAAATAAGCAGCCCAAAATTCTATGCTCAGCAGTCTAGTTCCAACTCCTGAACAGAGAACCACTTTCATGTCAATTATGCTACCAAACTGTATTCTGATGAGTAAAATGTTTATTGTATTTTATACATAAAATATTGAATCTATCTAACTTCAACTCTGAAAAGAATTTTAGTGTCTTGGAAAGTCTAAGTTCTACGTCTACTACTAACAGGACCAACAAGGATGGTTAGTCTTGTCTAAAGTCCCACAAAGACGTCAACAAGGGACCACAACAAGGAATTATCGTCCCGAACCTTTGTCACTACAACAACAGGGTAAGATTACAAGTGCCTGTAACAAGGAACTATCGTTCTCAGGCACAAACCTTCGTCCCTACTACTGGAAGAGGTAAGAAGAACTACCATTCTAAAGTTTCAGGCCAACCCGAAACACTAGCGCGGGACTATTGTTTCAACTATCGTTCTGGCAGGCATCGGCCCTGCATAACGCTAACGAAGAAAACGAAAAAACATTCAGCCAATGGAAGGTCTAAGAAGATCAGAATGCCTAGGAGGAAGATCAGAAGATGCTAATCCCCTGACAGGAAACCCAACCAGCAACAGATTTCTTTCATGGCAAAAGAAGCTGAAAACAGTACTCCAATATTGGAGGAAGATCAACCAAAGGTATCAGTGTGGGAAGACATGTCTAAGGGTGACCAATGGATATGAGTCGAGTTGAGATTCAATCTAGTGATCATGAAGCTAAGCCCAGCTTTGGAGGTGTTATTGTGTTTATAGGCAGTGTTCCCTTGTCTTGGGGCTGCAAGAAACAGTCTGTGGTGTCTTTGAGTTCAATGGAATTCACTGGTTGGCAAACATCTTCAAATGTCACCCGGTTGGTGACTGATTCTAAACATGTATGGATCATGGAGGATAGCACGACCAGGTCAACCACTGAGGCAAGTAAACCATTGCCCCAACTTGGGCAGATGCTACCAGAGGACAGTGGGGCATCTCTTGCAGGAACGCCATTGAGATGGACTCGAGTGGTGTTTACAAGAAGATATGGCCAAAAGGATGTCTGATACATGGACATTCTTAAGACATCCTCTGCAACAAAATCACTGTAAGGAAGTGCTATTCATAGAATTTCATCTATCCAAATAAGGAGTTTAATTTTTGGTTAAAGTCCGACAATGAGGACAAAATCTATTTGCTTTATTTGCAACAGACTGATATGGTTGACCAGGAGTATTATGAGGCTGCTCAAGCACATACAGTGTGTGGGCATTTTTAATTTTACCAAACGTTTTCAATTTGACAGATATGAATTGTAGATGAACAAACTTTTTAATTGTATTGAATGATACATTTGAATTTAAGATAGGTAACAGGAACAGTTAACAATAATTATCCAAATTGAATTTAGCTTCCTCTTCTGCAATATTCCCGAACAACAATACCGAACTAAAACTAAGAAAGAACGTTTTTTCAAATTCAAAATCAACACGTGCAAAGTGTTGCAGGCATTTTAAGATGCATGTGGCCAGTTAACTGGTCGCCACATTACTCCCCTTCCAGTGATTAACGATAGCGAGCGAGAGCAGAGAGAGCACGACCATATATAGAAAAAGTTTTATGAGTAACTGTTGGTGCAAAAGGCACTGTGTTCGTTTTTTTTCGAAGTGACACAGAAGTTGGATTAATGACCAGCATGAAGGTAATGACCGTGTTCATTGAAGGTTGTCTGAGAATAATTTCAACTAATCCATTTGATTGTGGGTGGAATGAAGTTGTAGTGTTATGGGAGGCAATATCGGAGATATTGGTAGGCTATGGATAATTGACCCAGTGCGTGATGCACGATTCATACCGCTTGTGATGACAGCATTAATAACAGCATTCTTTGCCGTTGAGTGGTCTTGGAAACGTCGTCATAAACCCGATCTCCAGGTTTAGGGTGGACGTAGGTGGACATAATAATCTTGGACCTGAGGCGCGTTATCTTGGCATTTTATTGCTGCTTGGCAGGGAAACCTTCTTCCAGGTTTTGGAAAGGCTCCATGAAATATTGCCGAAGAATTAATGGTTCTCCGGTAAACTTTGAGAAGTGGTTCCAAGATCGTCCCGTCCAATTAGTAAATTCCCAAGAGCGAGTGTGTGCTGCGATTTTCTGTTCAGCAGATGACAGCAGCTTCTTCAGAGATGTTACCCGTTTTGGTGCTGGAGTAGGTTGCTTGACGATTTTGCTGGCGTCTGTAGGGCGACGTTTTGTTGCCTTGGCCACTATGGAAGATGCCATCGTCCTTGGTATTTTCCCCCCAGTCTTTTTTTGTCTCCAGTATTTACTGGGGCATCTGGACGCGAGGATGGTCCAGGTTGCGGAGAAGGAGATTGCAGGAGTGATTTCGCCATTGGCGAGTCATCAGCGGCTGCTGAGTTGGACGGGTCAAGTTCGAACTGATTTAGTTTAGACTGTTCAGGTGCCGAAGGCTGAACTGTAGCTTTTATGGACCTTTTCGGCTTCTTTGATGCCCTTAGTAGTTTTACGAAGAGCCAGGGCCTTTCATGGAGTAGGTCCAGGATAACTAGCCGACGTCGAAATCGTGGAAGGAAGTTCGAGGAAGGAGACCCTGGCTCTCGATGGCGTTTCAGGCGGTCATCTCACTTTGGAGAAATTTAAAGTTCTGGTGTCTGCCTTGGTCAGCAGCTACATACGCCTCCATGAGTTTTGCGTACCCAACGGTTGAGTTAGGCGTTTGGTCACCAGGAACGTACTGGGCTAGCGCTGAGAAGGCAGCATCTGATGCAGAGTTTAATCCTCTGACTATCCTCACAATGTTGTAGAACGTTGATAGAGGATCTTGGACACTTGGAAATAAGGCCGTTAGAGTGTCCGCGTTGCACAGGCCAGTGGTCATACATTGACTTGTCGCATCAAGAATTGCCGAAGTTCGGACTTCTCCCGAAAGATTGTGGAAGTCCGAAGTTAGCTGTTGAAGGTGCTGGTTAGCACGATGAATTACGGACTCATCGAGTTCGGTCTTATCGATAGGCATATCGTGGGTGTCGATCATCTCATGACTACTGATTAGAAGTCGGTCTAAGACTGGTCAGCCATGACACTTAAGAGAACTTTGAAAACTTGAAAAATCTCGATCGATGACGACACACGTGCTCGAAAGAAACGTTGAAGACAAGAGAGGAAGAGTCAAAGTTCACAGGAGCTTAAATAAGCTAAGAGGTCAGTAGGCGTGATGCTCAATTGAACTAGTGACCTATTTTTCGATTCATTGATGACGTGCAGGGTCACGTCCCTTTGGACTTTGAAATTCAAATTGATGGGGCTGCAGGCTCCTGTTGAATGGGATGGGGGGTTTTTCTAAGCATGTTAATTGCTTCCTGGCTTGAAGTTTAAACTTGGCCAACGTATTCATATAGCAGTTCCATGTCTGTTTGGACTTCGGCGTTATTGTAAAAGTTTGGACTGATAACGTTAACGAATTTTCGCACCATAGAAGGATCGCAACCCTTTTCCAACAAATAGTTTGTTGCTTGGCAAACTTTGAATGTCGTTGTGCGTTCTTCGTTGTCCTCGTTAGGACTTTCTTAGTTGAGTTTTTGGACATCTCTAAAATGCGAGATTGCCAGACACCTTTGAACATAGTCCTGTTCATTATGATATACAATGTCTTGTTAGTGGACATAAGCCTCAGTAAATTTCCTTACTGTGGTAATTAAGTCTGAACCATACTCATCAATTAACAATCTAATCTCGTGGGATGCATCTTGTATTTTGATGTTGTTGGCTTGGTCAAATGGTTTTGAAACTCGACCTGATCTAGTACGCGTAATTACGTCTGTACTTGAGTTCACAAGGTCCTTTGTAGGTGCCTTGGACTTGTCTTTTGCTGGTCTACCAAGTTTTTCATACCCTTTTGATTCAGGGTAGCATAAGTATTGGATACTAAGCTCGCAGGTTGCGTGGAAGGTAAGTCTGAACTTTTGTTTGATCTTATTTGTTTAGCTAAGTAGTCAGTATTATATACTGAATTCTGCGTGTCAGTTCTAGGTACTGTGCATGCAGATTGCTTGGAGAATAAGTCCGAACATGTTTTAGGTCTTCCTCGAGACTTAGTTCAAATTATAGGAGTTTGTATCTTCCTCATCTTCGGCTTTAGTCAAGTCTCTTGCATGGTAGATTCTAAGGGTCTTGGATCTTAACAAATCTTACACTTCATAAGTTGTGAGGAGATGATTTTGTGGATTAAATAAATCTCATCTCTTTTTGGGGTTAACTTCGAAGTAAAACCCTTGTGTGCAAAACTCTGTGCTCTAGAAGTTAACCACACTTTATCACCGATCTGAAAATTAGGGGTGTTTGCTCCAAAATTGTGATTTAATCTTCGGTCATCCTGAGCTTGTTTAAGTTTATCTCGACAAGCTAGGAGTTTGCTGGAAAGTACTTCCAGGTATTCTGAGAACTTGTTCTTACAGAATAGTGGATCATGTCAGATGTCATTAAACTTCAAAACATTGTCATGAGGTGATCTGGGTGTTCGAACAAAAGTTTGGAAGATTGCACTTTCTCCAGTCACTGAGTTTGGGCTTGAGTTTATAACCCATCTCCAGTTGTGAGATGCTTTTCCCATGTGTTATGGGAGTTTTCCACAGCTAAGGAAAGTTTGGCTTTTACGTATCTGCTTCCTTTCCACAGGATTGGCTTGGGGATGATATTGTGCAATGTTCTAGAATCTGAATCCCATAGCCTTTGCTGTTTGTTTCAAAATTAGTTAAACAAACTGGGGATTATTGTCACTTTGGACAAATTTTGGGGTCCTAAATCGAAGACAGATTTCTTCGATTAAGGTTCGAGATATTTTCTCGGTTTTCGAATCACAAATGGGGAAGAGTTCGAACCATCCGGTAGCAATGTCACATGCTGAGAAAATGTATTTACTTCCAGCATTTGTGACTGGGTAAGGACCCATTACATCAATAGCACGGGTATCGAACCTAGGAGGTATAGGAGGCGAAGAAACTGGAGCCTTATCTGCAGTGTTCTTGGACTTATACCTTTGACACTTCGTGCACTGTAGAACATGTGTTCGTGCTTGTTGCCTGAGTCCAGGCCAGCAGTATTATTTGGATATCGTACTTATAGTGGCATTTATGCTAGGATGCCCTGCTTCAGGTGCATCATGGTTCCATTTAAGGACTCATTGCTGTAAGACAGCTGGAACCATTAGTTTGGGATCCTCATCTTGTGAGGGGTCCATGATCCTATGGAGGACTCTATTTGCCAGGGAGTATTCTCTATTGGTGAAAGTTCGACCTTCAGTGTCACTTGGGTCATCCTCAGCATCTATAGCTCGGATGATGTGATTGCACTGCTGGTCTAAGAGTTGCATTTCGCAAAACTCTTCAGCCGTGATGGGCTGTTCATCGACCAAGAAATGGTGGATGAGTACCACAGAATCTGATTGCCCTGAGGTACAAGATAGCAAGTCTGCTAAATTGGTAAAGTTTTCAGGGATGTATTTTACATCGAAGACGAACTGCTGGATTTCCATTTGCCAGCGAGCTTCTCTTCTATTGGGTTCCTTAGTTTTGATAATCTGTTTCAGAAGAGCATGGTCGGTATGAACGACGAAGGTCAACCCATCCACATAACTACTGAACTGCCCACATGACTTCTAGGGCTTCTTTCTCTGTTAGAGAATAGTTTGTTTGAGCGGAGTTGAAGGACTTTGAGGCATATTCTATTACTCGAAAGTCATCTTCATCACCTTGTCCGAGTACTGCTCCCATGGCTTCATTGCTTGCATTCATATAAAGGTGGAAACTCTTATCGAAGTCTGGCTGAGTCAGGATTGGGGCTGTACAGAGATGGTGTTTCAGTTTGTCCACGGCCTGTTTGCTGGCATCGTTGAAGAAAAATGTTTCATCCTTTTTGAGCAATTTATGCAAAGGAGTTGAAATGGTGAATAAGTCTGGTATAAACTTTCCAAACCACTTGCAGCATGAGGCTAGGAAGGATTTGAGTTGTTTTGTATTCTTCGGCTAGTCCATATTTAAAATGGCCACTACTTTATCCAGGTTAGGACTTATTCCTTGTCTGCACAAGACATGTCCTAAAAAGAGAAGTACTTATACTGGCTTACAGGTTTATGCCCGTCTTGCCATATGGAGTTGGTAGTACATGACTGTAGCTGATGGCAAAAGTTATTTCGAGATAATGTAATATTTGTTAGTACACAAGGTTGCATCCCAATTCCTTGTTATGTTAGGTTAGGAATACCTCAAGTTGGTTCTTACTGGAGATGTTAAACCTGACATATATAAGATGGACAGAAGAGGTTAGACGGGATGTGGGCTTTGTACTATTTCTTAGTTTAAGGAATCAGTGTTTGATGAGTTGATGGTTGGTGGGGTTAAGGGCTTGTTTTGTATAGTTGCTACCACTATGTATATTCTGTACAAAAGCCATAGCAAAGGTATATTCTGAACAGGGTTTATGAGGGATTGATAGAAAGCCCTTGTGCGTGTTAAGTTACAGAGAAATGCGGCTTTTGCTCTGATATTTAAAATCGGAGGGTAGGGGCAAGTGGTGAGCAAGTGCAGTTAGTCTAGATCCGTGTTTAAAAAACAAACACGGATTCTATCTAAATCGAGAAGGTTTTCTTCAACTGTATCACTACCGACATATAGATGGTCTTGGTAGGCTTTGACTAGCACGCCAGTGATCGTCAGGATTATTTCATCTACATCCCGCTGTTAGTGGGTTGCAGAGTTTCGAGCTCCCATCGGCATTCTTGAATAACTATACGTTCCGAATAGTGTGATAGTCGAAAACATCTGTAGCAATCCTTATCGTTGGAAATTTGCCAGCAACAGCTGGTTAAATCAAGGAATGACATGTACGGCTTGATCTGAATTTCTGCCATACGATCATTGATCTTGGGCAATGGATATCTGTCCGGTATGGTAACTGCATTGAGTGCATATAAAAAGTTTCATCTAAAACTTCCAATGCTGTTAGTTGGGAAGAACATTTTCGATCTTGTCCACCAGGCTCATAGGAGCTTCAGCTTCTGTGCTTTGGCAACAGGGTTCTTGAATTGCCATTGGATTCCTATGCAGTCAATCAAGATTTTGGCCTGTCTTAAAAAAATCCATCCTAAGTATATTGATTGACTGATCATACGAGGGGATAATTGTGATCTCCTGACGGAAGGTTCGACCTTCTAGTACAACTTTGATAGTGGTGAGTAAGGCTTTGTACTCATTTTTCACTTGATCTGAAAGTTGTACACTACGTCTGCAATGAGTCATAGGACATCATTGACTGTAGTTGCTCGTGGAGTTGTTTTTCTCCAAGGGAGATGTTTGCGCCCGGGTCAAGTAGTACTTGATGTTCCACACCTGCCAAGCCACAGCTTGCATAGACCAATAGGTCTCCTGAATGCGAGGTGGTGGCAGAACAACTAAGTTGTTATTTAAAACCTATTTCCACACTGTTTAGGACAATTGAGTGTGTTTTTACCCTTGTTGCTACAGACCCTACAATTTGGTTGTGTTTCTGGGACAAGGTTCATGGCTGCTATTTTCCAAGGGTCATCCAGTTTCATGTACTGAACCCTGTTCTGCTTCACTGAATCAGTGTTCTGCATAAACTATGTAATGTAAGTAATATGTCATGTGCAATTTGACAAGTTTTCTCTATTTCATTTACCTGTAAACTACGTTTTTCATGTTGTTCACATACTTTGTGTCAACTGTAAGTCATAAACCTACACTATTCTGAGAAGATAGCAGTGAGAAAAGCAGGGGTAAAATAAAGAAGACAGAGCTAGGCGGGAAAGAAACAAAGTCGAGTGGAGAAATGAAGGAAGCAGAAAAGAGTAGTTTAAGACAAGAGGCAAAGAAGACTGAATGGAACCAGACTATCCTTCACCCGAATCCTACCCAGGACAATTCCAGATTCCTATTGATATCCTGCCTATCCACGAGAGATTCGATTCCTCCAAAGCCATGCCCGAATCCACCAATCTTTGAGAAAACAATACCTCCTTGTTTACTAACATTCGTTGACATGAAGACTAGTGGCAGCTCGTAGAAAAAACAATTGGGGTGCTGCGAGAAATGCTGCAGGATAATGCTGTGAAGCACGCCAGTAAGACTGTGAGAGCAACAACTGCGGGAGTGACAGTGCCAGCTCTCGCTTGCAGCCGGGCGTGCAGCTTCCTATCTGCGCATGCGCACAACAGAGAAACACTCCACCACTGAATTGTGAAGTGCACAGTTACATACAATTTTTTTAAAATCATTTTTCAATAATTGTGGGATTGCTAAAAAGTTAATTAAATAAATTAGAGAATGTATTATGAATAAATTCAATAGAAAGAATTAAAGAAAAAAAGACTCATTATATTAAATGTTATCGATTATATCAAGTGATTGGGGGTGCTGCATTTCCGCAGTCCCTATGGACGAGCCGCCACTGGTGGAGACATCACGAAATTCGAACCTGAGACCTGACAGCAGACTCGGAATGTGCCGATACTAATACTGTGCTAAAGGACAGCGGACCGCAACCTACATAACCATGAGACAAGGGACATCCGAGAGATGAGCTAGACAACCCGTCAGACATTGAGGAACAGGACGAACACGTCAAAGGACCGAACCGTTGCAACAAGCCAGAATACTCGGTTTGAATTCTGTTTTAATGAACTGCCTAATGTGTGCCAGACCGCGACATCGTAATTAAAGTATGTTCATTTCGTTTACAAAGGCTATTTTTTAAGTTACTAACAAGAACAGTTTTTCGATAAGCTTACCTCGTATCATTTGACTGTAGAAATTTTCGCACAAGTAGTTTGATTTTTGATATGTTTCTTCCAACTTGCAAAACAGAGTTGTTTTCCTCAGTTTCTTCAAAATCAAATGGGTAAACTTGTGGAGGACCAACATGTTTTTTGCCTATTATACCTATATAAAATATACACAAAATGTAATTTCAAAATAGATTTTATTGCTGAATTTGGAATAAAGTGTTAAAAACTTCTTATAAGATAAGTATTTCTAAATAAACTTGCAACAGTACAAAGATTACATTAATTGCTTTTGTAAGAGTTAATAGATTACATACTAACCTGTTCTTATATCAGCATTTTTCAATATCAATGGCAAACTGTGAACCTCACTAAATGAACTAAAGTGATGAACTCCATTATGCAGTCCAAACATTCCATTCTGATGCTGAGGCAAGCCAGTCAGAATTGTTGATCTACTTGGAGAACAACTGCTTACAGATGTAAATGCATTTCTGAATACTAATCCATTGTCTGCCAATAATTGTAAATTAGGTGTTTTACAAATAGTGTTGTTATATACAGAAGTTTCAAAGCCTGCATCATCACCTGAAAAATATTTAAAACAATCTTAAAATTGAATAATATTTTTTTGTGAAACTACAGGACATTTGTATTGTGATTAATCCCGAAATTAAGATCAAGGTATTAAAGTTTATAGTATATTAGGGCAAATCCAAGGCAGTATATATGGGAAGATCAAACTAGGGGATAGATCCCCAACAAAATCCTAGAAAGTTTACACATTTCAACCAGAATCGGCAAAATATAATAGGGGAATTGCACTTTTGCATTAAAGCTGTGATTGTTAAATGGATTTTTCTAAGGTGAAAACGCAATTTTTATAAAGTTGTAATGCTTCCACATTCTCAAACTTGGGGTCTCGAGTCGCAGTCCAGGTAGCAAAGCTCGTCATTTAGACGTCATTTTTGTTGGTCAATCCAAAATGACGTCTTTATGACCAAAAAATGACGTCTTTCGTGGGAAGAACGGTGCTGATTTTAAAAAAGTACACCTGCCTCTCCATGGTTTGGCGAGGGTGTACCCATTTAAATTCCTCCCTTTGTTTTTAACAACCTTTCATTTATTATCCATATATTTAGGCATTGGATGTTAGTGCCTAATTCAAGCCTTATTTAGGCCCATGATATTAGGGCCTGATCAAGGCACAAGTATGGTTTTGGTTACCCCAATTATTTTTAAAATAACTGATGGTATCCAGGCTATCCTCCCAAAATCATGAATTTCATAAGTTTTATTTTGGGTTGCCATGGCATCAAGCCATACACAGTAAAAACGTAGTCTTATTTTAAGACTAATTTCTTGACTAAAACATTTATTTTGTCATTTTAGCATCTTAAAACTCATTTTAAGTTACAATGCACGTCCGTTTGACGTTGACGTTTTGACTTGCAATTTGTCTTTATCCATAAAAATAAAAATAATTAAGTCATGTTAACTGTCTTAGTGGAAGACATGC
>JAQGAE010004367.1:0-12918 GCA_034696685.1 Julus scandinavius | reverse complement strand
ATTTTTATTTAATCTCTTTTGGTTTGGTTGGAATTGTGTTTTAAAATTTCACCCATTGAAAGTGATAGGGTTGTGATTCACCTTAAATAGAAGCTGCAACAGCTGATTTCAGGCACGACAATGTCCTATTCAAATAAACACTATTTTTACACTCTTTTTTTTATATTAAAAAAAAATGTTTTAGATGTATGTACACTGCATTATAATCCTACGTGGAAAAATGATATATGGCATTGGCACATACAAGGCATATATTCAGTAGTTTCTAAAAACACCATTTTTAAGAAATGTAAAATTACACAATTTTTGCAATTATGCTTTTACAAGATTGAAATATTCCAAAAATGATATTAGAATTTTCCTGTACAAAATATTGACAATTTGGAACCCACATTTTCCTGCTATTGTTTTTTTAAAAAAAAATAGCTTTAGTACGCGTTTATAATACAAAATAAAACCACTTTTGCAGACAGTTATTTGGATGCAGTTGTTTCTCAATAAGCACTGGAGTAGTTGGTTTTTTTACTGTAATTGGCCATAGAAGTTGTCCGTCTGAAGTTTTTAGAAAACCATTGTTTGCATCTTCACCAAACCGTAATTTTAAAAAAAAAACACTTGAGCGTGCCATCTGCTAACAATAAGTTTTGCAATAAGTTTACTCTTTTCAAACTCCTTTTATAAAAGCGTATCTGAGAAGACATCTGTTTTATATCGTTTTCTTTGTTGGAATTTACGGTTTAGAAATTTCAACGCCGTTTTCCCCTTTTGCATCTCGCATCCCCGGCGTGCATTTGTTTTAACATTTATTCTGGGATATTCAAGTGCTCAAAAACTTAACCTGATAAAAGATTCAAGAATTTGTAATTGAGTAACGAGTGAAAAGCATTGTCCATATGCAGGAATATCCAACAGCAACATTTATCATCTTTCGTCCGTGTTTACGTTTTTTCCCTGAAATTTAGTTGAAATTGTACTTGCTATTTAAAGCTCGCTCGTTTGAGATTTCATAGCTGTTTGCTTTTTAAACAATGGCATGGCGTGTGGAATAACAACAAAAAAAATGTGAAATTTCACCGAACATCTTCTGAATTTACTTTGGTGAGGACCATGGATGATACAATGAAATGTTCCAAATTTTAAGAACCATGTGTCACAGTTGAAGAAAATACATAAAAGTACTTGAATTTTGTTATTTTTTGTTGAAATGTAATGCATTTCAATTATTCGAGATGGTGGTTTTAAATAAGGGTTTCCAGGTTATCTGCAGAATTTATTTTTGTTTTAAAAACTGGGTCTTAATGAGTATAAGAAAAAGTAAAATATTTAACTTGCTCGTTAGTCTTACATGTAGTGTTCATTGGTGTTCATTAGCCAAAAAATATTTACCATGCTATAATTAAACTAGGTTCGTGTTTTCGGCATCATTTCTTGCAAATGATTCGTAGTCATCATCACCCTGTCACCACGCCTTACATACTTGTTCACCATTTTTTTTTAGTGTTGGATGATTGGTCTATCGGGAGTAGGGTGAATGTAACGAATATCTGCTTCCTTTAGCATGCAATATTACTTGTCGCTCTTCTTATAGTGTATTATTAATTGGAAGGATGGTGAAGGGGTTGTTCTTTTACCTGAATAATACAAGATGCTCAAATAAGAGTATAAAAACGGTTACAAATACATGTAATTTCCCGTGCAACAGGGTGGACATCAACCTTGTTTTACACGACGTTTGATATTCATTTACCGAATTCTTTGGCTGCGTGAATAGTTTTACATGCCGTAGTACTTTGCTTGCTTAATTAATGGTGGCGACCAAAATCCAATGCCATGCACGAAAATCATTAAGTAGGGGCCCTGCTGGAGCTCCGTACATGCATAATTGAAAATAATGGCGTATAGATATACCCTAATTACAACCACCTACTTTCAAAGGCTCGTTTAATTAATGCTGTTAAGGAAATAAGAAATAGGCATCCAGAATAAATTAATTTCATTAGTTTTTCGTGTCTTCAAACACGTGGGAAGCTTTTGAAGGTGCTGTATGCGCTTTTTTAGGCGTTCTAGAGCGCCATCTGTGGGTACCTAGCAAAAAGTTCAAGAATGAAAAATGTGCCAGGTATGGGCATACTGTATGCAGACATATCATTCGCGAAATACGGTTCATAAATGGCTAGGCATGACTCATCATTGGTGAAATAGGGTCCATAGATGACTATGCACGAATCAAGATTGGCGAAATATGGGTTATACATGTTCATGTATGGCTTTTCTACCCAGGTAACCTAACCAACAATCTTTGACCTAAAATGTTGAGCTACTTCTTAATTTAGCATATCTATTGATGCGTGTAGGTGTGGTGCCTCCATTTTCCATTTTTTTGAGCTTATCTTCATAATTGCTAATGCAAATTCTCCATTAAGAGCATCAACTAGTAATTATTTCGTATAAAAATTTCCATTATATTGGAATCTGATGCTATTTATCAATGCCTCGGTACTGCCATGCTTGCATACAGGTTCACTAAAAAGGCGGATGAATTGACAATGATGTGTGGAGAAAATAGGATCTCCCTCATTAAGGAAAAACTGATTTTAGGCCCACTTAAGTGTTTCTTATTATTTGTTGAAGGAATGTCACGTGATTGATTCATTAGCGTTGACAGACGGTTGGAATGAGACTCGATCGACTTTTAGTACCACTCCAGATACCAATTTTGGTTGACGACGAGTGAGCAGCTATATGGGTAATGCATGTCTTTGAAAATGGAATGGGGGGAGGGGAAAAAAAAGAATGAAATTTCCATTGCTTTGGAGTAATGTGAGTGGCGGAAATTCATGCTAAGAAACCCAACGATGAGTTAGCTAGGGCTTATTCTCAAAATTTGCCATTGTTTAGAAATTCAATAATTCTTTCATTGTGTTCAGCGATTAGGAACATTGTGAGGTTTAAGCAAACTTTGATTGTCAGATGAATTTGATGCCGGCTACTAACTTTACTCTGTCAGCAGATTATCGACTTCTGGAAGTTGAGACGTATTTCAGTAAAAGCGACCTCGAGCGGTAGCTGAGAGAAGTACTTTATAGATTATTTGTCAGATGCCGTTGCCTTATGACGTTATAGCGTTTTGTGTATGTATACATTGTACTATATGAAGACCCCATTTTATAACTCTGCATTTAGAAATATCCTATCTATAGATTCTCATCTTTGTCAATAATGGCATTGCATCAACGATCGTTACGTTTGGCACTTAAATAATTCAGAGTATGCCTGCCCTCAAACTGACTTTGGTACTGTCTCAACTATAACTCATAACTTTGCCAAACTTTTTTGCATGAGTTTTTGCAAAACGGCTGATACTCTTATTTCTTAAAAGAGTTTGCCAAAAAGCAAAATATAAATGTTCGCATTCCGCCTGTTTAATAGTTCTTAGAAAGTATAGTTTGAAATAGACATTTCCACAAATGATTAGATGGGGACCAATATCCTATCTGTCAACTTATATATACGCTAACCCGAATTATATTCTCTCGAAAAACTTCATTTCTTGCGAAATGTGGAATGACAGAGGATGAAGTCCTTTTCCCTGAAAAGCATGACCACGAAAAGATTGCATCCAATCTATTATTGGTTGAATGACAGGTCAGCATTGTATTGACCACTCCGTGTGTTCCTATACGCGACCCTTCCGTAAACGGATATATGTGATTTTTTTTTCTTCTTCTTCTTCTTCTCCTAATTTCGATCTTTTCATTTTGAGTGCTTGCAATGAGTAAAGCCTAGTTGGACAGTTTTTGGCATGCAAGCATTGTCCTTGGATGTTGGGGAAAGTTTTAACCCCCGCTCAAGGGGACACATTGTAGATTATTGATTCGGATGTTCTTCGTATATACACATACGAATCTCAAAGTGGACATCCGTATACATACATGCGGAGAATTATAGGCTATTGATGGAGGAAGATCACTATTTGGATAATTAACTTTAAAACGAGACTCATTGTGTATTCATTTATTCATGGAATCTATTCCGGATGCGCATTATCATCGCCATATTGTAGGAATAGCGCGCAATTTCAGGATATTAGGCCAGCTTTGAGCACAAATGTCAAATCATGAAATTGCATTAGAAGTGATGCACCACAATAGGATTATTTTCCGATGCTGCGCTGTCGAGGCGTCATCTAATGGCTTGTGTTCCATCTCTGTTGCGAAATACACTCGGCAGATGGCGCCACTATTAAAATCGTTTTAAAATCCCATATTTACATATAAGCTTAAAGAAAACTAAAGTATATGGTATGTATAGTAATTCATGCTGCGTATATTAATAATAGAGAGAAGATATCGGGGTAAAATCAATAGTAGATTTCGGTTTAAGGAAGACAACTCCAGTTCATTATACATTTTATGATGAATTTGCATGGCCCGAGCTTTATGAACAAGTCCGCTTACCCGACATAAAGACGCATTGCTCCATAAAAACGCAGAGACTATAAAATTGAGATTAAACGCATATTATGCATGGTGATAGGATCATTCGTCTTATTAATTCGTGTAGGAAACGAATCACCGCGGTTATTGTGACTTTTTTTCTCTCTTTTGGTACGACTCATTTGCTGAAAAGATGGCGGCTTTGGCAACGGCGCTGCAGCCTTAGGTACCGGCTTCTTTTTACACGCATATAAGTTTTGTCCATTGTAAGAATAAAAAAAAAATGTTAATCGGCAGCTAGCTAATTGTCGAGTTAATTCAACGTTGTCAAAATCGATGCTAAAATCTGGTTTTCAGGAAATGAAGCTTCCAATTTTATTCGCGCTCGTTGCCTTAAATGCATTATGTGCCTTTGGAAAAATGCAATTTCCGATTTCAATGCAATTTGAGTTGATTCCGTTATAGAGCAATTGGAGAAACACGCGTTATTCATGCATGTTTCTTTCATGATGTTGCACTATAAGACTGTTATAGTTTTTGTTCCCCTCCTTAATCCATTTTTAGGAGAAACGAGCGTTCAAAAAACGATTACATATTCTATGTAGTCGAATCGATGCATAAGCGTGGCAGCCAGAGTTGCTCTTTCCAATAATGCATCAAGTCAAAAGTCTCTGTGGGCTGTTTGCAAAGTTTTCTTACCTATCTAAATGAAAGAAAAGCAAATTTCAGTTGTAATACCACTCTTGAGTAATTTCGATATGTAATAAATTCTTTATAAAAAATGAGAAATTTAAAAGGCCTCTCAATCTTCCAAAGTGGTGTTGGATTCCATGAACTTTGAAAAATGACGGCTATGTACAACTGTCTGACCATCCCATGAAATGTCACACTAACTTCCGTACTTAAAGATACGATATCCAAGCAACAAGTGTTTGACGGCTATGTGAGATTGTTTCCTCTGACTAGGGCTTTTTTTTCCTGTCGTCCCTCTTTTTACAGTTCCCTCTGGTGAACGTTTTCGTGTGAGATATTGAACTGCAAATTGATGCCAGACAAGCGACGGTCTTCAGTCCATCCATTTTCTGTACATCACTTTGGCTCTATAAGCGAGCCTCTGGCTTATTCTGATCACTGGAGATTGTATCTGACGCAAAAGGAAGATTGATTTCATTCCAGGATTCGGAAACGAATGTTTCGTGAAGGGAATCAATCCCAAAAATGATTTACTGAAAAGTATGAGAGACACTTGTATTGTATACATGCCAAATCTTGTGAATCTGTTTGAACATTACAGTGCATTTTGGATATTAGGAGTAGTCTGGTTAATCATTGCGAAAGAGTTAATGCATGCAGATTATTCGGTTTTTTGCTTATTTGGATCTAAGCCATTATTGTTCCTGATATCCAGTGGTCTCATTTTATGGAATGTACGGAAATGGATTACAGTATGCTGTAAATGGTGGGTGAATGTTCATGTTATACTACTGAATTAGCCATATTCCGGTTTATCATTTCATGGTGGGATGCCATTTGCAACATGGATAATTTTCTAAAGTATTACATTAATGCGACATTGGGCATGTTGACAGCGTCATATGACTACCTGGGAACTCAACCGGAATAATACTACTTTAGTAGATTAAAAAAAAAATGAACATGCTTATCAGTCGATTGGTATTAGATTAGGTCAGGAGACCTAAATGTGGAAACCTGGAAAGATGGCCGCCATGGAGATGTATGGCAGTCTAGAATCATAGCGTACAACTATTTTGTGGCATCTTGACTACGAATCAAGAATTTTTTTATATATTTAAAATGACAGGTTAGCAAAATTTCTAAAAAGAAACAGGACTTGGCCCCTGGTCCTTAGAATTTCCATTGTTCAGCCTGGATTTTTTAAGTGCCTGCCGAGCGCACTCCAAGCGTGAATACTAATTAAGAAATGCTTTTTACCTTCTTGATCTTGACATATATGCAGACATCTGGCTTTTGTCTTACCTTAAGTAACGATGCTCTCCCTCGTAGCATTTTGGTCAGGCTAAGATGCTTCGTACACCTTGACGCTTTTTGATTCGTGGAAAAAAAGAGTTACGCAATGTTATATAAACCATTAATTGAAGTTTATTTAAACAAAACCCAGCCGGAAACAGGCATTTGATGGTGAAAAAAATCTTAAAAACAAAGAGCATGGCGAGCTATTTTCGACCCCTGTTGGTTTTGGCATTGGCATAATGGCAGTGAAATGAATGCCATTTTATCGCTGAGATGCTTGCTTTTTTTTGTGTGTGCGCACAACGCCATATTGCATTGTCTACGAGAGATTTTTATTGAAAATTTCACAACTGTTCATGAGCCAAAGAAAACTAATCTTCTGTTTTATCCGAAGTGACGTTTTAAAATTATTGATCCTGTTAAAAGTCGTTAATTTTTATATCAACAAATATTCAATTCTGTTTTATTTTTCGAGTTACGCATGGTAATGGTCGAACTGGCGCCCCTTTAGACGCACCGCCATCTATCGGTCGCAATTTGCACCAAGTTGCGAACCGATATGGAATTGCCTTTTCTCACGGAGGATTAATTCGTTTTTACCGCGTATTTGAATTACAGTTTCCTTTGAAGTTGTCCCTCGTGAGACGGAATGGCGATGCAAATAGGTCTTTATATAGATCTTTTCGAGGTGTCAGACTGAAATTACTTCATTTTCGCGCCAATGGCATGATCACTTCCGAGAAGTTCCTTCGAAAAGATAGCCACTGTTCTGCAATGAATTTCGGGAGTATCTGTCGAGCATCGTGATGAAAATTTACAATTACTATTAAGCCTTTCAGAAAACAGCATTGTTGATAATGGTCCATTTCGAATCGTCCTTCACTGGAGCAAAATGCCGGACGGACGTTAAAATGGTCGACCAACGGGCGAGGAATTTTAAACAGGATAGTTTAAATTTCATGAGCCATAAACGTCAGGAAATTTCCTAGAAAATAGTATAAAAAGACCAATAAAAGTTACGTGCGTTTAATTTAATAACCTGTAAGCTGAATGTGAAATGCAACATGCACTTTTGTGTCTTTAGAGCCGTAACTATGAGGAATGAAAGCAACTGGTTCATTAATAAACGATGACTGCATTAAAATTAAATGCTGATCTGGTTGGATCAGATCCATACTGTTAATGCATTCAAGAACAGTAAACATGCCTGACGGAAGAGAATGGATGTTTTCAAAATGTTTTGGTGTCTTTGCGTGCCATTAAAGGTTTCTTATAACTCCATTCAGCTAATCAACAAAATGATAAACTTCGGATTATAGAACTCTGCACGGAATTTCCTCCTTCTTCGAACCTTTAACGTGTATAGGCTTATAAATAATTTGTTTTGTCATTGGCATTGTGTTTGGAGCAACATACATCATCGATCAACCGCGATGTTGACTCAAATTGATTTTCACCTGAATCGATACAATACTTAATTTACGAAGTTTTTCATTTAGTCGACGATACGTTGTCCCTGCGGATGGCAACCATGCATTTTACAAACGATTATTTCCAAATTTTCAAGGTATATTGGCTAAAAGTGAGTATATATACGCGAAACGATATTCTATAGAAACAAGAGTGTGTGGATCCTTAATGCTTCAATTCTACCGAATGATCAATATTTTTTTTTTGTTATAACCGCCTTGCGTTCAGTTTTTTTAATGCCATCCCGGTTTTCTTTTTTTCTTTTTTATCCCATCGTTCTTCATTTAAGTGAAGAAAATTTTCTCTTCACTTCCTAAATTGATAAGATGTGTAAGCTTATCTGTACGAGGAGGTCGATAGATTCTCCGGATCTAATAATACGCTATAGCATTTCAGCTGGCAGACTTAATGCATTTTGCGTGAAAAAAAAAAAAAAAAAAAAAAATGAAAATAAAATTTTTTTTTTTCGTCCCATTATGTTGTCTTAATGTGTAGTCATCATAGTGTCAAAACACCTCTTTACGCCACCCTCGCTAGACTAGCTCCAAAAATCATAATTAAAATAAATATCTTTCGAAATCATTGCAAGGTTTTGTATGAATATGTTGTTGCATAGATGCCTTCACTTTAATAATGACGAGTCTTAATCTGCAGAATCTTTTGGGATTTTATATGAAGTAAGTCATGCAACATCCGCTTGATATTTAAAATATTCAGAAATGCGAGTAACACTTTTTTGCAATACAGACTTAGTTTACTACTTCACTGGGAATAAACACTGAATCATAAAACAGTAGAACCCAATAAAAAAATCACAACCTCGTGAAAAATGCTTCGATTTAAATGAAATTTGGAACAATAGAACAATAGTGTAGGAACAAAAATGAATTATAAAATTTGCTCATGATGTTCTCCGGTGGTCTTTACACATGTCCGGAGTCTGATGCGCCATTCTTTGATTGACGAATCGATTATACGCTGGTCGAGTTTAATCCAAGATTTCACAAAGTTGTGTTTTTTTTATATTGGGTAGCCTATTCCATTGTTAAAACTGGAATTATGATCGGTATTTTTATTTTAAGACACAGCATGTATTTTTAGTTGGTTTGTGTAATATGCTAATACCATACAAAGATAAAAGCTGGAATTTTGTTTAAAACTGGAGCTGAAGAATAACATTTATCAAAAGAACAAAGCAATAGTTTATTTATCACTTGTTCCCAATGACTTAAGTTTACTTTAGCAGAATGTAAACATTCTCATACTAAAGGTATTCAATATATTATCGGCTTGGTCTAATTTAGTGTAGATTCATGCACCATGCATTACTGTATAGAAGACTAACAGTAAGATTTTAAAATGTTGTTAAATCCCTGTAGATTGAACAGATTCTCCTTTTCTGCATTTAATAATCGTTTTTTTCTGAAGGGAATTCCTCTGATCTCATAAAACGGGAATTAAACGTAACCTTCTTTGGCCTATATCCATGTGTGCGTGGCACCTGTTTGTGCTCACTGTCAATGATGTTGCCATGGCAACTACTATCTCGGTAACGAACATTGTGTGGCATGTACAATGCATAAAATGCTCGCAGGTGTATTGTGTATATCCAGGAGATGGACGCCTGAATATAACAAAAGCGTGCATGTAAACGCCAAGCAACCACGTTGTCACAATTTTTATTGCTTTTGCGATAGACTAATTTTGCTAATTGGCTATTTTCATAGTCACATGTTTCACGAATTATTCCCATTTGCGTTGCTTTTTGCTTCACGCATTGATTGCTCGTTAAATGCCTGAAACTGTTGTGATAAAAATGCATTTTTATAGTAAAATTTCTTTAAAAAAATTCTGAAATTTCTGAAATCTACAATCTTCACAAAATGCATTGACTTTAGGGTCAGCCTTAAATTGACATTTACCACAGCTGGACGATTGTTTCACCCTGTATACTCCAGTCATAAAATGGATGAATACGGAACTGAAGCAAGCATTGAGAATGATAATATAAATAAACAAAACAAGGGGAAAAGATTTACATAAAAAGCTGCTTTTGATGACCCTCGAAGTCGTTATGGAACAGCTGTGGTCCCTAAAATATAACTTTTATTTCATTTTTTGACGTCATTTTGAAGCCATTTCTTCTATAAGAACTGAAGAACCACTACAGTAATTTTGTATTTTTAGACAAAGTTTATTTTTTCTGCGTACATTGAATTCATCCCCGGACATGCACACACATACACAAAGGACAGTCATTGCTTCCTGATAAAAGTATGGAATTGACGTAGGTATAACTGGTTTTGGTACATTGTAATAATATCTCTCTGTTCTCATGGTCTATGCAAGTGTCCATTCGTTGGAAGTTAAGCTTCAGGAGTGGATTTCGATGAGTTTTTCGTTGACCACTCCTGAGACGTAATCCCGATTGATCTTTTTTATTTGTCTTGCATACATATAACTACATCCGCGATCGCTGTCTTCTAATTGGCAAACATTGTCCGGTTTGTTATCTCTTCCCTAGAAGCAAATCCCTGATTTGTCTACTCGTCGTTCCTCTTAAGTTCAAGGTTTCACATTTGGATGATCGTTAAATTGAGTGGGGAATTTACAAAAAGTCATTCATGAGACTATTTTCGTATTCTGGGAAGGAAGCTGGAATCAGCTGCCATCTTTGTGTATATTACAACTAGATGAGAAAAGTGAATAAGTAAACACATTTAAACATAATCACTCGAAGATGAATCTTGCATTAATATATAACATCATTTGTATTGAATCTTGACGTTATTCGTATTGAATCTTGACGTCATTTGTATTGAACCTTGACATCATTTGTATTGAAATTTGATGTCATTGGCGTTGAAATAATGACGTCATATTTCTGTATTTAAGCCGTCTGGTTTCCTGATTTCTGTCGTAGATAGTGATGCCAGATAATAAACGTCATCTGGGCTATTTGGCTAAATGAGCATAGTTTAACTATTTTAGGGTTAGCCATAATAATGATGCCCTATAATCTTCCATCGTATATTGAAATTGTAACGTATATAGTATATTCAGTATAAATGTATCAACAGTGATCGAATTTCGGGTCACTAACGAACGGGTCTATCGACTATAAATTTTAAAAATCCATTTTTTCAGTTTTTTTTTTTTTAGATTTACAGTCCCCATGTTTTCAAGTAGCTCCGTTCGCTTTGATATGTGATCATATTATTTGAAAATAAATGTGTGCCAAGATGATAAAATATGCATTGAGTCGGTAGTTGCTAAAATGTCAAAGCCTTTTTGACGTACGAGCCTCGCGCTTTATTTGCATATTTTCAGACCAGTATAAATTATAACCAAAGAGAATATACATGTCAATAAATTACGATTGCTGAATAGGAATAGAAAAAAAGGGAATAACTTTTTTTTGTGAATTTATTTGCCTTCAAACACCACGTTGATAAAACGTAGTACCGCATTGAATATTTGATTCGCGTCCAAAATTGATTTATTCAACGTTGAATTTATTAGTCTATTACACCGAAAAATGAATTTATTGCCGGTATTGTTTAACGACGAATGAAACTAATTGAACATTCAAAAACGAGTCAGTTGGTCTAAGTTCAGAAACTGATTGCGAATCAGGTGATTATATTTCATGGGATTCTAAATGCACCTTAAGCTCGTTAAAGAAAATTAATTACAAGTTAGATTTAACGAAATGCAGTTGAACCTCGGTTTACGAACTTAATCCGTTCCTTGACCCTATTCGTGATCCGATTCAATTTTACCATCGCAATTAATGTAAATCCAAATAATGCGTTCTTTGTCCTAGAATTTTTTTTACATGTTATGGCTTTGTGTGGAAATAATACAGACAGCTATCTCTTTGAAACTAATATCGATTTTAATTTGAATCCTTGGAAATTCAAACACATTTTAGATGTTTCTTGTATTTAGTAAAACTTATCCATAACAATTGCACAAACTCGGACCATTGATTGGTGGTCCAGAGAAATGTGTTCGTAAACTGAAGCATTGTTCGTAAAGCGAAACAAGCAATGGTGTTCGTAAACCGAGGTTCCACTGTATTTTTGTGGAAGATCGGTATCGTAGTTAAACAAGATAATATATATTCGGTGGCCACCTTTGTTTCCCATAGTTTTGGGGGAACATAGGCAGAAGAAAGCAGATGGGTGGTTCCCACATTAAACTAACTTAGCGTTTGACTCGCATATAATTTATCTACTGTGCTCGAAAACGTTGGTGGTTAGGACCTTTTTTCCCCTATGAAGGAGGTTCGCAGTTGAGTGCATGGAAAATCCCTGATAAAATGTGCTTCGCAAAACGTTATACGCCGAATCGATTTCTTTTCTACTTTGTATGAGCTTAAGGGGATCCATTATGGAACCGCTTCTTATTTTAAGCCTTAGCAACCATTGTTGGGGATAAACTGTCTTCGGATCCGGCAGGATGTTGGGGACTTTTTTTCCGGTATTTTTGGAACTCCTATCGTCTTGCCCGCTAATCTCTTCTGCCAAATTATGGATCTCGAACACTCGGAAGAGCACAAACAAGATGCTCGCAATTTGTCCCTAAAACCTTTGCTTTTGTTTTACGTTCGAGTACGATGATCGCATCCCACAGATATGGACACTTCAAAAAGGTTGAATCATGAAAGGGATTAAGCGAGCCGGATTAACGTCGCAACTATGGGTTATGCTGTTATAGCGTGTATTTTCACATTGTCCATTCCTTACCCATATATGACGTCACGATCTATTTTACATTTAAGCATTTAATATCGTGGCAACAAGGGTGTGTGATGCTTGACGTCACCATTGAAAAGCACGTGATTCGAACATATACCACTCGTATTTCTTAAGCCGGGTCTCCACCAAGACGTACATGTACGTATAAACATGTTTTTACAAACATTTGCAAAAAAGTTTGCCCTCCGGGTTTGTTTCAGCCACCATTTTTTAAATATATGTTAATATCAAAATTGTACAGCTATTAAAGACATTTA
>JAQGAE010004366.1:0-12920 GCA_034696685.1 Julus scandinavius | reverse complement strand
CGGATTTACATGTAAAGTCACTCCCATTTTCGAAGCTTTCCTCAACTTAAAACCGATAATACTTTTTATTACTTTAACTATAACAAACTTCCATTGTTCCAAATCCCCAAAAAAGAATCCCTACTTATTCAGTGCCATGATAACTTGTCTCCAATATTGCAATGTAAAAGCCTATTCCCTAACCTAGAGTCACATTGCTACACTCATCATGTTGCCATACATGCCACTGTATGTGGCAACAAATATCCGATAAAATGCTTCTGATAAGCTGATTACAAGTACAAGCAGCTACTTTTCCTGTTTGTGCACAAAATGTAGAAAACGTCAAAGCAATTTCAACAATTTTATTTTGACGTTGCATTGTATATATGTCTAAATATAAAAAAGGGAACAGTATACCATTTCCGTTTATAAAAACACGAAAACTGATATTTGTTGCATGTATACAGACGTTTTATTAGCTGTTGCACAAGCTGTCTGGAAGTTCAATGTTATGGCGGCTTCAGATGCCAAGCCTTGGTCGGTTAGTAATTGATACTAGACAACTATAGGAATCGAATTCAAAATTATTTTAACTCGTCTCAACGTCAAATGAAATGAAGATTGTGAAATAGTAATGTCTGCAAATGTTGCAGCATTTAGACACTATTCGTAGACAAAAAAAATATCAAAACATGAAATAAAAAGGAATCCATCGTTGATGAAAGTCTGCAATCTTGGTACTACCATTTACAAAACGTCTAATTCTATATTATTATTATATTTTAATTGTTTTTCGAAAGCCTTGGTACATGTATTAGAAATTACAGGCGATATCTGATTTTTTAAATCTTAGCATTGTGCAGAAAGTGCTGTCTGTACAAATTTAGGATCCATGACAAAGGTGGCCATATTGGAGCCCAACAGCATAGAATTTGAGTTTTTGAAAACGTGGTTGCAAAAGTTTGGACTACCTGGAGTGTAAATTTCTTCGCGGGCATAATTTCTACTTATTTTTTGTGTGTGCAAAATTAGCACAACCCACAACTAGTCTCAATGAATTGGCGCCTTGTAGTTCCCACTACTACTTAGATTGCCACCAACGAACACATTTTATGGTTTTTTTTGGATGCATAGTGCATTGCCTCCCTGCTGTGGCGTGTCGTAAAACTCAGCACATCACCACCAGTTTATTTTAATCAGCATGAAACAAAGAAAAATGGAAAAAAGAAACTGCTTCTTTGCACCCTGCTGCCTCCGAACTTTTAACGTTAAAGGGCTAGACTTCCCACGTGATCTACGTTGACCTGTACAGAAAGGTTTACGTTCGCCAACCGCTGCAATTTTAAAAAGAAAATTTAGTGTGCAGTATTGTATTTTTACATGTCCTCAGTAAAATCTGAATGAAAACAAGTTGGGCTATTTAAATTATGCAAACTGCATTTCACTTTTCAAAACTCCATACACCATCGGTATTGTGGTTCACAATTGCTTAATTGGTTTAACGAAAGACTTGGAATATGCATTTTGTAAAAAAAACATGCATTATTAAAACATCTCTAGAAATTTTAATTTGGCACTTAAATATTAGCAAATGGAAAATTACGTCTAGGTAAGCCTGAAGATTGGTTTGCAGAAAATTTCAAAAGACACCACAAAAAACTATAATGGATTCCATTCCCAGACATCTTCAGGCTGTAATTGAGGCAAATGGACTTCAAATAAAGTATTTAATGTATAGTTTGTGGCATAATGTATGACATATTTTAATTTTGCACGTATAATTAAGCACGAATAATTAAAACTAACTCAGATTTTGAGAGATGCTTCATTATAGCGGTATTTTTTCAAAATGTGTATTCCAGTTTTTAATTAGGGGCCATTCAAAAAGGACGTCATCAAGAGGGGAAGGGGAGGGGGTGGACGTCTATTAATGATGGTATTTTTGAAGGAATTTCGGGGACTTTCTTTTTAAATGACCCCTTAAACCAATTGTGTTAGTTGTTCATAATGAACAGGCATTGTCAATACATTTTTGAGCCACTGTTAGTTATCATACCTGCCAGCTTGAAATACTTGACCATAGATGAAAATGCACGATTCTTAAGGAAGGTTGACCAGTTCTGGACAGTTGACACAACTTACTATTGAACTGGACACCTGCCTACGATATTCATTGGCGAGTTTTTTGTTTTTTTTGTTTAAGCTCATGCACGATTGAAACATTAGATCTAAACAATAGACAAGGGTGGAAAACCCCATTTTGGATAATTGGAAATCATGATTAGTGAATGCAAAGAAGAGTAAATAACGATGTTAATAGTCCTTACAAGTTAGCGAAAATCAATGTTGACACAGCTGCTCAAGTGGTTCGGGTTGTTCTGTATTGATTACAGTCTCTCACGTGAATTGACTAGTACATGGCTGGATAATGCGAAGGTAATTGAATCGTATTAGCAAAATTAGTCTTCAGAAAGAATCGAAAAGAAAAACAGTACCTACTGCAAAAAAACAGTTTTCTTGAATGCCTATGCGGGTTTGAAATTTGAAGTCTCCACATTTTAAGAGTTAGAATTTCAAAATTAAATTTAGTATCTGATAAGATGATGCCAAGTTGCCAACACCTAGCTCTTGGTGGCCATGGTGAGCAGATTCTTTGCACCTGTATGCAAATTAGTGTATAATGGGAAGCCATAACGGCAATATTATATCGTCAAAACCAATTAGTGATAAGCCTGGGATAAACAGGGGACCCAATCCTCTACTTGTGGGGCTTAACAGATGGTTTTGCTATTATTTTCACATGAATTGCCCAACGAGCTTTATGCCGGTTTCAGTACTAGTACCAAGAGTACCTGATAATAAGCTTAGACATGTTAGCAAGAGCACGATAATTTGCTCATTAATGTACACCTGCAGTGGGGGGGAGACAAAGCGCAGTTGTCTCAAGTCGTGCTGGGTTTCAAGCATGACCATCAAAAAGATATTAAAATTAAGATAGCGAAAAAGATAGCCAAACGGACATTTTCGCCAACCTTAAATACTTCAATGTCAGACATCGGTAATTTAACCTGGGGCAATTTCACTGGAAAAATCTGTACTTGGCTTAAATAAAAAAAAGTTGGTGCTCCACACACCCATAAAATTGCCTCAAGTCAATGCTGCCAATCTCAACATAATTGAATATAACAGTTATAATGTAAACAAACGGCTATGTTAAAGCGTCAAACCAGTTTGTATCCCGGGCTCACCCTGACCCAGGTGTCCCACCTGGTGGTCAACTTATACAGTTGAATTGAGTTGACAGGGATCAAACTGTGGGCACAATTATAAACTTGTGCTCCTTTATTATTGCTTGTAATGAAACTAGACATGTGAACAGGGGTTTGGGGCCATTCAAAAAGGACGTCCTCAAGAGGGTGGTAAGGGGGGGGGGAGTTCTGCTGGCGTGTAGACACCATATGGACAGTGGGACGGAGGGTGGAAGCCATTATGGACGTCCACTGATTATGGTAATTTTCTGTTTAATTGAGTTTTAAAGTTTAGTGAAAGGAAAAATTCACACCAGAAGAAATCTGTTCCCAGTCCCAAATGTACTTGCAATTTTGAAACCTTGAGAAAGTCGGGAATTCTGCCTAACTTTGTGTTAAACAACAATTTTATGCTGGAATTTCCCTTTCAGGTCAGGAAATTTCTGTTAATCAGAAAAATGCGGTGGAATTGGTAGCGAGGCGGGTGCTTGGAAATTTATAGGATGGGCCTTTGAATGTTCCAAAAAATTTCTGGACACCCTACTATTCAAAAAAATCAAGGACGTCTATGCTAAAGTGGACACCGTGTGAACAGGGGGTGGGGGTCAATTTTTGAAAGAATTTCGGGGACGTCCTTTTTGAATAACCCCTTTACAGATTGAGTAAAAGTTGTAAAGGTAAATTTTGGACACCTACAGTATAATAGCGCCCAAGTTTCCATAAAAGTGCTATTACAATACAGGTCTTCAGTACAATCAAAGTGATGCCGATAGACTGTATTGTAAATTGTTTAACGAGATAATGTATAGAATGCTAATAAATTATAGCCACAGATGTATTGCTGTGACTTTTCGAGGTAGGCAAGTTAATAGGACGTTAATGCCAAGTTACCCATGGCTGCAAACGTGAGAAAACGTGCCTTGATCCGGGTATATTGATAGCCCTGAAACTAGTTAGCAACTGGAATTTTTCGTTCGATGATAACCATATACAGCATATGCTGCTACATCAGGCAAAATCACACAAACATTTTACCAAGGTTGTTTAATTGATAGCTGAGATCAACATTTTACATTGAATGGATAAAATTCAATTGTATATGACAAGTCTTGCGATATACGTGAACATATTGCATCGACATTTTTATTGAAGAAAAAGTCGAAAAACCAACAATATTTCTTTGACGTGGGTAAATTCGTAGAGCCGCATGTAGTTACAAATGAAAATTTGCAATGACGAGCTTTTTTGGAGCTTGCATACAGAGTTTCTGTGATATCAAATAACGTCCTTGTGCACTTAGACACAATTTTCCCATGTTTCCATGTAATTGTCAGAAAAAGATCCTCTCAGTATGCTGTAAAAGTATGTTTTAATATCAATATGATTCCATTCGAAAAATATACGTTCTCAAGAGGGGGGAGGGGTTCTTCTGGTATGTGGACATCATGAGGACAGGGAGAGTGAGGGGGAAAGCCATTATGGACGTCCATTAATGAGCGAAAGGGGAGGGACACCAGAAGAAATGTGTCCCCAGTCCCAAATGTACTTGAATTTTTAAAACCTCGGGAAAGTGTTGTATTATGATGAAATTTAGTTTAGACACCATTTTTTTGTTGTGGCTGGAGTTTCCCTTCGAGGTTAGGCCATTTTCATTAATAAAAAAATTTGGGAAAATGTGGAATTGGCAGCGAGACGGGTGCTTTAAAATGGATGGACCTTTGTATGTTCCAATCCATTTTCTGGATACCCTACTTTAAGGGAGAGGGAGCGTCTGCGCTAAAATGGACACCATGTGGAGAGGAAATGGCGGTCAATTTTTGAAGAAGTTTCTGGGACGTCCTTTTTGAATGACCCTTGTGGCAGACGTGTAGGCTGCCATTTTGGTTATGCTGCCAGACAGTAGTGTTGCCAGACGAGCGAGATATTTGCATGAGAAATGCCGAAGAGCTTGCCAAAGGGCAATTTAGTTTCCTCCCGCAATGTCATGTCCTTGGCATTAGGAACCTACCTCACGTTATCGCGCATAAACGTTTATCAGATCAGGGGTAATCGTATAGCCCGGCTATTTTCGAAAGCACGTAGGCCTGTCGATAAATAGAAGGGAGAATTTCACCATGCCACCGTCGTGTTCTAATGAAAACAACTAAAAGTGAGTGAAATTAACAGCTTGCCAGAGTGTGTATACACTGGGAAAAGTGGATGTCATTTATGGTTAACTCCGGCGTTAATCTTCTCGCAATGAGCGGTTAAATGTGCCGAGCAATTAGCAGTCGGTGGAACCGCGGTTACCTCGAGAAAGTCGCGCCTGGGTGTCTGCCAAAACTGGATCGTCGAACTATCTTCTGGATATTTTAAATATTTGACCAAACCAGCTTAGTATAAGATGTGAGTGGTTCTCATCACCGCCTTATTGCACAACTTAACCACCCCTCGCACTTCTGCGTGAAATGCACACTGCGTTGTGAAAAGCTCAGGTAATAATGGCTTATTCGAAGATAGGTGTGCATACATATATAACATCGGAAAAATTCGCTTACTAGACTGAAGCCTGGCTGCACACGTATACAAAATGTCAGCAAATGCAGTATGTACTATACAGTAAGCAAAAAAAAGTATGAGAAAACCATGATTTTTATTGTTCACAGCGAAGTGAAATGTAGTATACATTTAAACAGTCACATGTATTATATTGCTTGCATTACATATATTATGTAACAACAAAACAACATATTGAAAAAAAAATAGGAAAAAATTTTAAAAACCAAAAATGTTTTTTTCACTGCAAAAAAAGTAGGAGAACACCTTATTATAGTGTTTGACTTTGCCATTTCTTAAAAATTGGCTATTGATTACAGAATAAATTAGTATGCCAATTAATGTAAGGGTCAAAACATCATACCATAATGTTTAAGCACATGTTTGGTCATTTTATTTAACAATGGCTCCCAAACGAAGTGAGATGTCAATTTCAAAGTGGGAAAATGGGATTCAGATGCTTGATAGTGGCAGTTTATAATTGGATATTGCAAGTATGTTGGAAATATAATGTACTGCTGTGTACAAAACTATCAAGAAAAAAAAGTCAGGAACAGTAAACAAACCCAAAACAGGCCGACCATACAAACTACTAACTGTGAGGAAGAGACCACAGGTTGTGACATGTATGTGCCTCGAAAATTCCAATTAAGTCTGCATAAAGACCTTGCGTCAACATCAGGGAAGGTTGTCACACCACAAACTATCATAAATGTGCATGTTATGATGCTCATTTTCGAACAACGACCAAGAAGAAAACCGTTTATAAGTGAAAAAAATAGGAAAAGACGCCTCAAGTTTGCCGAGAATTATAAGGGCAAACCATTGGAATTCTGGAGAAATTTAAAGTTTATAGATGAAAGTATGTTTGAAGTTTTCAAACCAAGTGAAATTGCTGTATGGAGAAGCAAAAGGACCGCTTTGAACAAACAAAACGTACTCAAGACAGTGAAACACGAAGGTGGCAGTGCCATGGTTTGGGGCTGCATGGGACGCATTGGCGCTGGAAACCTCCGTCTTATTGATAGCACTATGACTGCCATGATATGTGTGAATGTGTTGCACGTAAAATTGATGAAAAGTATACAATGAAATTAGGGCTGGAGAAGTGGTTTAAAGACCAGTAGTACAACGGTCTCCAGCATACAGTTGTGATTTTCATAGAGTGATTCTTGTACAACACACTCTGGCAGTGGAAAACTACCACAATCCCCAGACCTTAACCCTACAGAGATTCTATGGCATTTATTAGGCCAAAAAAAATTAAAAAATGCTCAATTACAGGAAAAGAATTTCTGAAGATGATACTGCAGGAAGAGTGGCGCAGATTATCCCGAGACATGAATAATTTAGTGAAATTATGCCTAGATGCTTAGAAAAAGTTATTAAAGCCAATGGTCTTCAAACAAAATATTAATTTGCTATTGCCATTCAGAAAATTTATGTTATTACATTTGTTTTACTGTTCTCATACTTTTTTTGAGGTGAAAAACTCATTTTTATTTTTTAAATTTTTTTCCTATTTTTTTAAAATATGTTGTTTTGTTGTTACATAATTTATGTAATGCAAGCAATATTATACATGTGACTGTTTAAATGTACTACATTTCAGTTAGCTGTGAACAACAAAAATCATGGTGTTCTCATACTTTTTTTTTGCCTACTGTAGTACTTAGTGCAGGCGTTATGAGTTACATAATGCGTAGCATAAACACTGTCTACGGTTAAATGTTACAGCAAGTCATATCCAGTACCGTAAAATGTGGAACAGCGTTTTTTTTAGGCACCCTGGGTCCCTGGATGGAGAAATCCCACAGTATCGTATTATGTCCTATATGGCTAAGAGCATTTGTGGCCATATATGGGTTTAATGCCCATGTATATGGAGTTAATATTCTCATGACATGAATATTGTCATAACACAAGAGTGCCAGCTGCCTTAAACTTTCCACGTGAAAAACAAAACAACAAACACTTGCGACCCCATAAAATGTCTGATTTCAGACATACCTAACATATAAACAACAATTAGTTTTACGTAAATATGCTTGATATTCACATAAATAATAGTCGAGGCCTGTAGGATACATTACATTGACCCGGTTTAACAATAGTAGCATTTCCTCTCGAGATGAAAGTTTGACGGCATCATTGAAAACGCAAAAAAACATGCGATACGTACAATAAAACTGGCCATTCGGAAAATAAGGTTGCCAGTGTTTTTGGACAGTGGTCACAATATGTCAGTAGTGCTTCTTTCCAAATAGCTAAGAGCCTAAGAAGCACCATGGATTCAAACTGGGTTAAACAATTACTTAAAAGAAAGTTACCACCTCTGTCTCAAAGTAGCCACATTTTAAAACTTCTTGATAACATCTCTTCAGCAGGGCAATGATTACTTGTACGTGACGAATTCTCCATAAGATCAATTATCATGGATCTGCTTAAAATCATGTAAAGACATATCATTCAGATGTTATTTACAATATTATCTTGTTGCAGAGATGATGAACTGATCTAGTGATAGCTATAGCTGCAACATCTACAAAAAATATTCTCTGCAGTTTCCTGCCCCTAAAAATGAGTGCATTATAACCCACAACAGGAATGCCAGTCGCTACTGTGGCACCAGTACAACTTTCTGCTTGCATAACTTACTTTTCATCTTTTTGTATTCTTACTGTGTATTCCCTATCACAACGTCAACATGTTCCAGTGTCTTGACTGTCAGAAGGAATACTTACCAAAGTGTTCTTAAACATTTTTGCTGGCAAACATGAAACAGACGATGACTTGACTTGAATCATGAATCTCACTAAAGACACTGATGTTTTTATCAAACACTGTACAGATTATAACAATGTTATATCATTATTATTCATGAACCTGGGTACAAAAACGTGCAGTTGGTTCTCAATAATTCCACATCCTCTGTGAACTTTCGCAACACATGCAGTACCATGCCAAATTCCACTAACATTTGAATGAGCTGAATAATTCATTTTAAATTTGTTTGTTATTTAACCACAGCTTTCTAAGTAAACGTGAAAATATGCAAAATGCATTGTTCTCAATCTGGTATCTGTGACTGCTTTGTTTGGACTTCACAAGCACTTTGCTCGAAGTTCTCCTGCATTCTTAAGTCCTGAAATTATCACAATATTTAATATTAATTACAAACTGAGTAACTTAATATTTCATAATTATAATTAGTAGGCTATATATAAAAAATGTCTTATTTTGAATTTATTGAGCATCAGTGAAAAGAAAAATGCAAGTTATTATTACTAGTATCAGTTACAACCACTAATCGATGCTATATGTAGATAAAAACCCATTAAATCCAATCATTTCAACAGGTCTATATTTAGATTGCTTATCAATTTCTGAAATTGTGTACAACTGGGGTGCCAGTTTCGTCATATAGAAAATCCTCCATTCATTTTTGAAGCATCAGTTTCTGGATTTGAAATGGTTATCTAACCATTGCAGTGATTGAGGCAATTTTGTTTTCTAATTTTCCATTATCTACTCTACTGACGTACAGCAAGTGTACAATCATTTCAGGAATGTGAGGATAGAATAACTAAACACAGATGATATTGTAATGCGATGTTAGGCAAAATTAATTCCTCCCGATTGCAGCAATAACCACCTGTAGAACTTCGGATAATTTGGGAAATTGCAGCAGCTTTTGAAGCTAGAAATACAGTGCGCTCGTGATAAGCCAAACCATCAGCAGTTAACTATTTTACGCAACAGCCAAGCCAAACAGTTTGATTGCACAACATTGCAAAACTATGGCCTCTTCAGCTGTCAAACGAAAACGTGCAATGTTTAACATGAAATGCATGTAATCCAAACCTTAATTATAAGTGTACCTACCAACACAAACCTAAGCCACCATCGTTTTTATGCAAAGTAAATCCAAAGAACAACAGTGCAAATTCTTACCATTGCTGGACTTGAGATCTCTGTGAATTATTGGAATGGGTCCATCCTTGTGTAAATAGTTCATTCCCCGGGCAATCTGTATGGCCCAGTCGACGAGGATGTCCGGTGGAATCCTCCGCCCCTGAAGAACCCGATTTAGGGATCCGCCCCGTGCAAACTCCATAACCAGGCACAGGTTGGGTTCCTCCAAGCACACCCCCTTGAGGGCAACGATGTTGGGGTGGTTCAGCAGCCAGAATAGCTTGGCCTCTTGGCGTACGTTTTCCCGGGTCACACTTATATCCTCGTCGGGATCCTGCCGTGCCGCTTTGACGGCCACCTCCACGTTTTTCCATAGCCCCCTGTACACTTTGCCGAACCCCCCCACACCGATCACTTCTGCAAGTCGCAGATCGCAGAACTTAATCTCGAAGGGCCGATCGTCGTTGCCCACTGGGGAGACGTGGTTGACGTCCTGCTGGGTGACAAAGTTGGACGGGAAAATGCCCACCTTGTCATTGATCTTGCCCGTCCACCAGCCCTCGTCTCCGGAGATTTTGATGTCTTTGGACAGCACCTCCATCGTCTGCCCCTGATGCAGGCTGAGCTCATCTTCGTTTTGGGCCTCATAGTCATAGACAACGGTCCACAGCGCCTTCATGGGATCATCACGGTCATTTTCGCCCCGTAGAGCCGCTTTAAAGGGTTCCATGGACGTGGAAATTAGCGCAGGCATCCGTCAGTCTTAGGCCCGAGATCTGTGGTAAAGCGCACAACGATCAATTGTATCCTCTTTAGGTGGGACTCGCTATCAGATTTACCATGGCCCGTGGAAGTCGAAATGCCAGGCCATTTCGGGACCCTCGAATTTAGCTTTTGTGGGTCATGTTGAGTTTGATTAATAACCTAGGAGCACGGCTTTGATCACAGCCCGGAGCACTGGGAAATTGGTAGCCACGTTTAGCCCTTCTGAAAGTAAACTGCTGTAGGACCAACCACAGAAAACACAAATCTCATATTCTAGTAGGGCCAGAAATCGAAACAAAGCCTAAAGAAATTTTTAAATTTGAAATCGCCGAAAACGACCGAAAAGGATGACCTGATACCAAATTGACGATTTTGAGATCATCGCAAATATTTGCGAATTGCGATGGGGAAATTCAAGCTTCTGACAGAGCACTCCAGGCTGTGATTTTACATTAATAAAATTGATCGCAAACCTACTTGCTAGCAGCTTTCGAATTTCACACCAATGCCAAATAGGGGGTGCGAATGGAGAAAAATGAGAATGCCAGGAGTCCTACCAAAAGCGTTTGCCCATTTTGGGGTCAATCGTGTTAGGCCTATAGGTGAAAGTAAATTCCAAACACAGCTCCTTTCACTATCTCCATCGCATTTTAAAACGCAATAAGCTCGGTTATAACGAATTTGCTTCTTGAACGGAATAAATGACACGTTAATCGACGCACAAATGCCCAGATTTTGAACCCTTTGATAGGATAAATGATTTTGATTTTCAGGTGGCTATATCTGAAGCGGATTACCCCCTCCCTCATTCATTGACAATTTTTTTTTTTTTTTTTTTTTTTGAAATTCAGAGCCGGTGTTGTTTGGCACTAAATCCTGGGGGGTAGCACAAAGATGCCTGGTCTCTAGTTTTCCATGCTGAGCGTCGATTTCATGGCTTTGGCTGGCAAACGGTACGAACCTTATTCCCATCTGATGTAGGCTTACTGCTGTTCCACATTATTGTTGTCGAAGATTTCTTGCCATAAATAATCCGCCTTAGAGCAGATTTGCACCTGAGGACGTGGAACGCTAACACCATAGCGAACGCGAAACGACCGAATTGAACATTGGATCAAACACAAGAATGCGAACCTTCCAGCGAAGAAATCATCATTTTATAAACGCATAAGTCGAGCTCCAGCGAGTACCACCTTGCGAGCGAAACTCATTTGATAAATCCAGCCACTAAAGTCCGCCATCTTTAGTACTTTGACCTTCATTTGACGTAGAACGCGCCACAAGCCTTGCCATTGGTCGAAAATGGTAAAATGGACCTTTGTCCGCAGTTTTTTATTGTTTTCACCGCTTATGCGGCGGATTGATTTTAATCGCCGACGAGGAAGACAAGGTTCAGCCGAGGATTCGCGCTTATCCGCGTCGTGTTTTTAATTTTTGAGCACTCAATTCCGAAATGAAAAAGCATCACTTTGTGGGCTTAGTGCGCCATCTAGGGGCCGCGATGTAATGGCGGCGGCCATCTTGGAACTCTTGATTTTGGAACCTGTAAAGACTTGTCAGATTGAATTTGATTTTTTGTTGTGGTGAAAATCATATCATGATGTGCGGCATTGCGATCTTTGTTAGTTTGTGCCGAATGACTCTAGATTTAATTGCCTTCGGCACAGAGGTCCCAAACCTTGCCAATTTATAAAAGAACCTGGGGCTGTATCAGTGACGCAATTGCAAATATTTCTATTGTAGGACTAAAACGGTTTTAGTAAATGTTGCGAAAATGGAATTCGGGGCAAAAACCAAACCTAATTAACTTAATTAACCCTTATGATAATGGGAATTGCACTTTGGGATCTAATCCTTCTAAGTTTATATCCGGATACCATGCAATTTTTTAAAAAAGTTTTTGCGGAAAAAAAATGTGTAACTGCAAATGAACGATTGTTTTGTATGCTTAAAGCCGGGTCTCCACCAAGACGTACAGCTATTAAATACATTTAATAGCTGTACAATTTTGATATTTACATATGTATATTTACAAAATGGCGGCTGAAACAAACCCGGAGGGCAAACTTTTCTGCATATGTTTGTAAAAACATGTACATATATACATATATATGTACGTACAATGTACAACGTCTTGGTGGAGACCCGGCTTAACTAACACTGAAAACACTAAATAGTAGCTACTTAAAACTACAAGTAAATACACCTTTAGTCTACTGTTTATCAAAAAAACAATGCAATTAATACATTGCTTAATTTTAATATTATAACCGCACATGCATTTACACAATGCAGTGCTTAGGCTCTGCAAGAAATGTATAGGAAATCATAACTTTACTATACATACAGAGTTGTACATTATGTGTACAAGGTCTTAATACTTAATAATATGTGTATTGTGTGGAATTCGGGGTCAATGCCGAATTCCTGTAGTTGACCTGGACGCAAATGGCGCCCAGTTCAAGGTTGAAAACC
>JAQGAE010004365.1:0-12920 GCA_034696685.1 Julus scandinavius | reverse complement strand
TTAATGAAAGAGTGCTGCATACAGCTTCTTTGCAAATCAAAAGCATTGGGTTGCTGATAAAACCTGATTTTATAAAGTCGTTGTACCACTGTGCCCGTGGGTACCTATTGCAAAAGACCTTCTGACAACTTGTAAGTTTGAATAGGTGTTGTAAATTCTGATAGCTCTGACTGGGATGTCACAGGGATACCAAACTGTGACTATTTACCGAAAGTATACTTTAGACATTCCTACGACTTCCCATCCACCTACGGCTTCCTTCATTGAAACAATCAGGTTAGTTTATAGCCATCACTACAAGACATTATGTATAGACCTTAATCGTTGTAAACTCTAAAGTCTGAGTTGTAGTCAGTTGCTGTAACAGTTAATTGTAAGGAAGACTTGGAACAGTAATAAAGTAGCAGTTTATAGCACTTCACAGAAGTTCAGTGAAAATTTAATGTTTAACTCCAAAACACAATCATACTGTTTGGGAAGACAGCCAGAATGTGTGTTACTGATGATTATACACATACATAAGCCTAGTCTAGTAATGGAAACATTTTGCTCTTACTAATGTATATGTTAGAGTATTATCCAGGTCCTTTTTCCACACGTTTTCCAACATAATATACATATATAATTTCCCATAAATGTGCCATTTTTAAAAATATGGATTGAATAATATTTTCCAAATATTGATTGATTAGAATTTTCCAAATATTGATTGAATAGAATTTCTAAAACATGGATTGAATAGAATTTCCCAAATATGGATTGCATAGAATTTCCCAAATATGGATTGCATAGAATTTTCCAAATATGGATTGCATAGAATTTTCCAAATATGGATTGCATAGAATTCCCCAGATATGAATGAATAGAATTCCCCAGATATGGACTTAATATTATTTCCCAAATATGGAATAGAATTTCCAAAATATGGAACAGAATTTCCCAAATATGGAATAGAATTTCCTAAATATGGAATAGAATTACATACACCCTATTCCCTTTAGTCTATTGATGAGTTTTAGTCCAGACTACTAGTTATGCGCATTATGTTTTTTCTTTTGTTTTTTTGCAAGCGTATACACAAATATGGTGAAGGCGTAATTTCAGCTTGGTTTACATTCTATAGTAATCATCTTCCAGTAGTTGAAGCTCATCAATGTGATGGATTTCTGTCCTTGTCTTACAATGTTTTTCTTCCTTGTTGACAACATTTTACTGGATTATAGCGAAAACGCTCGTAAATGTAGATTTTGGTTCCATTTTCCGTTATAAAATGTGGAGACATCAACAACATCAAAAAACACAAAATCCTCAACTGAAATTGATTTTCTAAGTTATTGCCAGCAGTTTGGTTTAACCTCAATTTTAACATAACCTACAGTAAGTTAATTTAAAAGTTAATTGTGTTAGTTACAATTTTAATAGAGCTACCTGATTATATAAATTACATTCCACCCCGTGTGGAAAAAACATATATATGGATTCCATCCTAGCTGTGGTCATGAAATGGATTTCATCCAAGCTGTGGTCATGAAATTAATATCATCCAAGCTGTGGTCATGAAATTAATATCCTCCTAGATGTAGTCATGGAGTGGATTTCATCCTAGCTATGGTCATGATATGGATTTCATCCTAGCTATGATCATGAAATGAATTTCATCCTAGCTGTGATCGTGAAATGGATTTCCTCCTAGATGTAGTCATGGAATGGATTCCATCCTAGTTGTGGTCATGAAATGGATTTCATCCTAGCTGTGGTCATGAAATGGATTTCATCCTAGCAGTGGTCATGAAATTAATATCCTCCTAGATGAAGTCATGGAATGGATTTCATCCTAGCTGTGATCATGAAATGGATTTCGTCCTAGCTGTGGTCATGAAATGGATTTCGTCCTAGTTGTGATCATGAAATGGATTTCGTCCTAGCTGTGATCATGAAATTGATTTCATCCTAGTTGTGATCATGAAATGGATTTCATCCTAGCTGTGATCATGAAATGGATTTCGTCCTAGCTGTGATCATGAAATGGATTTTATCCTAGATGTAGCTAGGATGAATCGAATTCATCCTAGCTGCGGTCGTGGAATGAATTTCATCCTAGCTGTGGTCATGGAATAGATTTCTTCCTAGCTGTGGTCATGAAATGGATTTCATCCTAGCAGTAGTCATGGAATTGATTTTTTATGTGGAATTCTTATCAATACCAGTTAGTTTTTGAATTATGTTTTTACTTTGCCATTGAAGATACCCCTTCAATGCCTTGCCAGACAGCGATATATATATATATATATCGCTGCGTATATCGCTGTATATATATATATATATATATATATATATATATATGTATATTGAGGTAATAGCTGCTTACAATTCGTAGTCGTAATCAGTATGGCTATTAAGACTAAAGGGCTCATAAATTACATTCTATTAGCTCGCATACTTTCATGAGCCTTCAGCCTCCAATTTAATGTTGCAATTTCATTTTTAATCAATGCATTATATGGAATAAAACATCAATATATTAACGTTCTGCACTTACTCCTCTTTTAACAAATAAATATTTACACATTTTATTTTTCTCAAATAAATACAACGAGAACTAACTAGAAAAAAATAAATGGAATATAGGACTAATTCCAAACGTTAATTATATGTAAATAAGAAGAAAAAAAATAATGAAATTAACGCTACTCCTTAGGGGGAACCAACATATCATTATTGAATAAGGGAGTGTTTTTCAATGGTTTCATATTTACGAAAGTTTTTGATTACTTTAAGGAGATATGTCATCATAGAAGTTTAATTATAATAGAAATATTTTGTTAAAAAGAAATGCGATAATGAAAGCGAATAATATTTGCATATTATTTGTCTGAGATATGTATCATTTTTCCATCCGTGTATAAATAAATAATGAATTCCATACATGACATATATGAAATTGTGCTACGTGTGTGTGTGTGCGTATATATATATATATATATATATATATATATATGAGAGGCGGTCAAAAAGTTTTACATATTTGTTTATTATTCGGAAACCAGATGTCGTGCAAAAAAATTGAAATAGCCACTTTAAAGAGAATGAAATTTGGGTTTAAGGTCACTACATGGCGCCACAATTCATGCAGAATTTCGAACAATCTATAAAAAACAAAATGGCGTCTCACTTGAAAGGCTAAGAGGAACAACGAAGTGTTATTCGTTTTTAAGTGTTGAAAGGTATGAAACCGAGTGAAATTTATAGTGAAATGTTAGGAGGTTATAGTGAGAAATGGGTTTGACAAAGTACGGTACAGAGGTGGTGTTTAAACTTTAAGAAAGGACGCGAAACTGTAACTGACAATAAGAGAAGTCCCTATTCTGCTCATGCCACAGCCCACAAGATCAATATGTTTGTGTGGGAAACATTGAAACATCCGCCATACAGCCACAACCTTTCACCAAGCGACTTCCATCTCTTTGGTCCACTAAAGGAACACTTGAGTGGTCAAAGATTCCAAACAGAAGATGATGGGAAACTTGTGGTTTGGCAATATCTGCATAGCCAACATAACGCATTTTACGAGAGGAGTATAAACAATCTCATCAAACATTGAGATAAATGTGTCAACAAACTTGGGTCCTAATTGAAAAATAGCAAATTTCCTGCTCATTGAAATGGCTATTTCAGTTTTTTTGTACGACATCTGGTTTTCGTATAATAAGCGAATATGCAACACATTTTGACCGCCCCTCGTATACCTCACATACTGACTAATGCCCTTTGTTCTCTTCATTGTATATTTTCGGTCATTTGGGAATGGTGATTTAATTGATTTCTTTTTGGACCTAATGTTGATACAGATGGATCAGAATAAAATTTTGAAAAAAAAAAGAAGAAAAAAAACAGCGCTATTTCGTTTAGATTTGTTTTAGATGGAATTGACTTCCAATCAAAGTCACTCACTGACTCCTTTCCAAAATTCCACCAGTTTCGGGTAAATCTTCGCAGTGGATGGGTTATCAAAAAAGCAAGGGAATGATTCTCACTATCCATATCTGTCACCCTCTTAAGATTACTTTCATGGGGAATCCTAAGCTTCCTTCAACTTTATAAGTTCAGATATTTCAACTAGAACTCATATTCACCACACACAAAAAAGATCCACATACCGAAATCTTGGAGATTACCGTCGCAGGAGACTATTTCCTCATTTTTTAGAGAGTTTCCTTGGTGTGAAAAAGTATTCAAAATTGTATATAAAATAACATTTCACTATTTGGAAGAATTGAGCTTCTTCACTTACATTACGGGACATATATATTCGACCATGAGATTCGATTTCTTAAACGGGAATATATTATAAGCAGGTTCTCCATATACAGTAGAACCCCTCTAAAGTAATACCCGTTAAACTAATATCCCCCGTAAACTAATACAGACTGCTGGTCCCAACTTTGATCTTATAATCCCTTTAAACTAATACCAAGCACCCAGTCCCAACGATATTAGTTTAGAGGGGTTCTACTATATACCCATATACGAGACATGTTTTCCACTCGGGACATATGAATCATAAAATGCTAATTATGAGCCATATTTAGATATACACAAACATTTGCACACACATGGACCTCGCCTAGGAAATATAGTATAGGGGCAGACTTGGCCATAGATGTCTCCAATTTCCGGTCTAGCCATATATGGAATGAGCCACACAGTATATGCTTCCTACTTTTGTTTTTCCACCAGGGATGACAATAGGGGTACTCAAACGAACTTTTCACTTGGGTAGTAGGGCTATCTGCATTTGACCCAAGCAGCTCTGCCAAAGTCCACAAGTTGAGTGTCTTTTATGACATGTGCACAAACCTGCCAAGATAGACTGCAAGAGCAACTTGTAGTTAAACCTTTTTTTCTCCAGCACTTCTACAAGCCCCAATTGCAGTAGATCCAGCCAATTAGAAGGCGTCATTTTAAAAACTGGGTCAGCACATGTACAATGGCCCCAATTAACTGATTAAACTGCAGAAATTTTAGGGTCTGTTTGAGTACCCCTAATGGTAAAAATAATGTTCATTGCACTAACTTTAACCAAAGTTTCTTGGGGACATTTTTCAGAATCTAATATTTCCGCCACCGTATTCAGATGTGAAACCCATATCGCTGCTTCATTGGGAATGGTTGTGGGAAATATTGCCATTAAAAGTCATTTATCGCCAAGATATGGCTGACTGCCAGTAAGGTCTTGTTTGTAGTTCATTCAAACGCTACGGTTTCTCCCTTTGCAAGGCTCGATTATAGATAAATTGTGTCAATGCACACGATCCGAATCGGGATCTGTATTTACACTGCAGAAACATGATTTTTCCCAATGCCGAAAATGTATTCAGATTTATGTACTGACACACCCTTATGACTTGGGCAGATGCTGCCATGTCGAAGCAGCTGAAATAATGGAGGAGTGGTTGCAACAAGAGCAGTTATTCTTGGAACAAACTTCTATAAATTTTATATCAGACACACCACACTATGTAATTTGCATGCACTTCTGAAATATAATTCTGGTGGTTTAGTATGCTTTAGTGATCATCATTAGAGTAGGAAAGGACTTGCTCTTTAATTAAGAGTTTCACTAGAATAAAGATTTAATTTCGCAATCTTAAGAATGGGAATCGATTCTGCAAAGTCATGCCAGGTGGAAAAACATGTATAGACACATACAACGTATCTCACACTTTTAGTCATGTACCTCCTAATTTCGAGGTACATTCCTCCAAAAAAATGGCTGAGTAAAATATCGAGTTACAGTGTAGCTTGAATGCCATGTATATACTGTTGAATGTATATGTTCAATTGTGTCAAATTATAAATTCCCAATTTCACCATTTTTAAAATTACTAAGAATTTTAGTTTCTTGCTTTGGTCAAGCAAGGCCAAGGTTTTGGCCAACGTTCTCCCTTCATTGGAATGTCGTGGGTGCAAGTGTTTATTATTGCACGGGACCTGTTGACAGTCCAGTTAGTTCTCCGAGCCAGCTGAAATAGTCTACTATCCTCCAATAAAAGCTGTCTTCAACCTTATCGCTTCTGTAAGTGAAATAAATTCTCCCCAATACTGATTCTCAACATATACCTCCTAATTTCGGGGTGCATTCCTCCAAAAAAATGGCTGGGTAAAATAACAAGTTACAGTGTACCTGGAATGTTTGCCCACCAAAAGATACCTCGAAAAACATGAGGCTTGATTTCTGAGGGTACATATTTGCCTTCAGTACAGGAGGTAAAATATATTGAAGGTAGACACATACCTCCTTCCATGGATTCCATAGATGTACCCCTGACCTCCACCCCATGAATAGAATTGCTGCAGTAGCTGTAATTTTGGTCGGATCAGGATGGGACTTGGAGCAAAGTGGGCTGCAACCATACATCTAGGTTGAACTCAGGTATGCTCATCCAAGGCAGAGGCTTCTTTCCATGGATCCTGGGGAGATATCCTCCACCACACCCGTGGAATCCATTTAAGGCGGCCTCTGTCATTTAATGTACATTACATGGGTTCAACTTAGATGTATGGTTGCACCCCACTTTGGTCAAAGTGCCATCCTGATCCAATCAGAATTGCAGCTTCTGCAGCAATTCTTGACTGTGGGGGCGGGGACAAGAGTACATCTGCTAAATCCATGGAAGGAAGCTTCTGCCATGGAGGAAAATACATTGGTTCAATTTAGATGTATAGTTGCAACCCACTTTGGTCCAAGTCCTATCCTGGTCCATGATATGCCCATGTCCAGCTATAAATATCAAAGCTATGTCCATGTATGGTATGTGATCATATATCCCGTTTAAATGGCAATATAGGGGCAATTATAATGGTTGTTTACAATGTGCTTAAACTTGCCTTACTGTATGGTAATTCAAAGGCTTGATATTGATGCCCATTCTAAAGTTTGCTATTATCCATACATGGCTATTTAGTGGCTCACTTGGGTATGCACCTGACTATGTACATGTAGGGCCATTAATGGTTAACTATGGCCCTGCATTCCTTCTAATTTAATGAACTATAGGTTTCTCATGTATTATCTGTTTATTGAATGAGACCAAGCAAACAGATCCAATGAGAATTGGAAGGGTTCTATGCAGTGTTAAGTGGATCATGGCTTTACATTAAAAAGGGGAATTTTGCACTTGACCATAGTGGCCTACAGGCTTCGACATAAAGCTTCAATAAATACAAAAGCAGGCATTATTTGAAATAATCTCCACTTTACTGTTGTTCAACATTTTTTTATATAATCTAGTATGTCTCGGATTATTCAGCACAATTGTTTGGGGGGCATTAGTACTATGTATAGCTTTCATGTACAATATTGTAGAACCAGAATTGGAATTTTATGTATTTTCGCATTCTGAATACACTATATATTTAGAAGTAATCAAATATGATAGTTTAGAACATATACTAGCTTCAAAATGTATTGTAAATGCAAAAAAAGAATGGGCCTAATGCATGATGAGTCATCAGCATCACGTGGCATTGTTTTAATGGAGGGTGGGAAATGTCAAGTGCCATTATGGATTGGACATGAAAAATAAAATGCAAATTTGGAAATACTTGGTCCATCATACGACATTTACAGTATGTGGTCAGAAAAATGTTAACAAACATCCAAATTAAATCATGGAGGCGGGCCATTAATGGAATATTAATGAAATATGGAAGTTGCATTGATTCCTATAGGGTTGCATTACACCCACGCTTCATTACAAACAAACACATTTTCAAATAACAATAAGTTTGTTTTGTTTTTCACAGCTATAAAATGCAATGTTTCCAGATTTCGACGTGCAAGTTTTCAGTTAATTAATTCACATTTTCTTGCGCAGCAGGGGTTCTACATATTCTCGGCTCTATATAAAATGGAAAAAAAATGATGGAATCATTTTCTTGTAAAAGGCTGCATCACTTCTCCCCATGCCAAATGGGGTGTCGGAATTGCAAATAAGGGCTTTATTTGACATAAACTAATGAAATAAGCATGTGATATAGTCATACATTTGCAGAGCACATAAGTAGTATGCTGCACCTATACTGCATGCTACCTTTTATAGCCATTTTGTACAAGTTGAAAGAAGAAGGTATAATCATAGCCCCCTATGTATACACTCCAAGCCCCTGCATATCGGTTTCTCTAATGGTAAAAAATCGATGCTAGGTGGCGCCTGTGGTCTGACCTCGGAACAACACTTGGAATATGCATACACCACATTTACATGATTTTTGGGTTATTTCATCACATTCTCGTTAACTTTTCTGAAAAATATAATTTGTTTATTTAGTATGTTGGCCACATATTTCTTCATTTGATGTTGTGAGCAAATTAAACAAATAAAGCACTTTCAAGCACACATTTCAAGAAATTAGTCGAGGCGGAGCTTAATTAGGTGTCATTTCATTTACTATGGCGCATGCGCCATCTATCACGTGGTACAAATTTTTAATTGTTTGACCGTCAATGATGTCCAAAGTTTGAATCCTTTCTAACTTTTTCGACGTCTTTCGACCTGGCGGAAGTCGTCATAAACGCGTCATCAAGTAGGTTGGCACGCATGCGCAGATCGAGTGATGGTCAGAAAAAGACGTCGGGCGATGCATTGTGAACCAGGCATTACATTACTTTCAGATAGCATCTCGAGGTCGGAGTGCTTGCGCCACCTATTGATAAAAAAATTCTCCTTTTCTCCCATAGACTTTCGAAATATGCAGGGGCCTGGAGTATATAGGGGGCTATGGTATAATGATAACCTACTGCATGTTAGGAAGAGGGGATAAACAGGTTTTCCTTTATAAGGAAGTTAGCATGGTAGTATTTAGAAAGAAGTGCATTATGGGATGTCCTCTTAAGAAAATGCATTTGGTGCAATCACGAGGGATACAAAGTGAAATGTGTTTGAACGTTTCTAAATATACACACACGCAACGATATATCGAGAAAATTTAATCCAGTAGATGTAATAAAAACGGAGTGAGATCGTATTTCCAAAAACATAAATTCGTCGATTATATGGCGGGGATCAGTTGCAGTGTGTAGCGCAATTAAATTAGAAAGTATGATGCGTCTTATGTGTATGTTTTTCCAATAAAAATAACATCCCATCCTCTGTTTTCCTATTAAACTCATCATTTTCAAATGCGGGTTAGAAATCAAAACACAAGCAGACACTGGTAGGCTTAGACATGTAGGCAGTAACATCTTGTATATACGCTACACTAACTTCTCCATTATTCATGTGTTCGCTTTATTAAAAGTAAACTCCATCAAGAGTTAATTCTGCGATTATAGACTCGAGATGGTCTGAATTTCATAATGCTGGTTTTTCTTTCTTTTCACATAGTGGGATAATTCTATAAAGAGCGTTAATGCCACTAAATCGGATGCTTTGAAATAAACTTGTATTAGTGGGTCTTATAGGGATTGAATCCGAAAACGTACGATGCTTACTGTAAATAGAAGAACTAGTGGAATTTTGATTAAGTTATATGATTCTGCATATTTAAACACAAAATCAGGTTAGAACATAGAATACAGTCTGGAAAATATTCAGAAAAATACAGAATAAAGTGAAAAAAGCTGTATGGACTATGAGAGAAAGATTTATGTAATATATATATATATATATTTATACATGGCATTGGATAGCCAAATATGCAAATGACTCAAATTACTGAATAGCCATATATACACCAAACTGGCACATACATATGTACATGTATAGCCCTACATAATTTTTCCACCTAGTGAACAATAACTTGTTATCGATTAAATATGTGGTTCATCGATAAATTTACAAAAGTTTCAAATTATAACTAATGCAGAACATGATTATAAATCAAGACATCTTCAAGTAAATTAATATTGATCTCATTATCCTACTGGCTACGTTCTTATCCATGTTTGTATTATTGCATTACTTTAATTACATTACTACAACTATCTAGTAATTTTATTAGTGAGAAATGCTACAAATTCTTGCCAAATTGGATATGTGAACTGTACTAGGCTTAAAGCGGATGGTAAATCTGGAAGTCAACCCAGATAAGAGAATAGTAATGGGGTTGATTATCAGGAGTCAAGAGAATTATCGACAAATAAATTAACACGATTTAGGAGATTATGGAATGTATCATATATGGACCCAAACTGGACATAATATGACATATGTGACCACATATATTTTTTTACATTTTTATCAAATTGTTCCACCTGGAATGCATTATTCCATACATAGATATAAAATGCAATATATGGCCCTACATGTTTTGAGACATGAAAAATATCTCAAATGGTGTATGTAACCCTATATACAGTAATGTTACCATGTATGGCCCTATACTTTTTTTCACTGTAGCATCTTACAATAATTTTCGAAGCACTGAAATATTTAGGCAAACTTTACTTCACCAATGTATAATTTCCAAAAATATACTTGGCAAATCCTTTAATACCAATAAATAGAAAAAAAGGGAATGTCATGCAAAATGATGTGCCATATATCCGCCCATTTGCAATACCACTAAATATACCACGTGTCAGAAAAACGAATCCCGTCAGATTTGTATTACAAGTTTCGCAAATGTCAAACCATTTGGCTTCAAATTTGATTTTTATTTCCAAATAAAGTACCCATATTATAGGATATGTAATCTTGAGGCCTAATTCTTGGCGCCGGTATTAAATTTTGTTAGAAAGACAAGTTTGTGAAATGAAAGAACCATGAGAGGGATATGCAAGTTTTATAGCCTTATTTCTCCCCATGACTGTGCATTAAACCACACTTGGTACTTACTACGAGTGCATCATATAGTGAAATTCGACGTTTATTTTTTGGGTTTTTTTCTATGCTTTTAAATGTCGCATTAACGCAAGTTTAACAAGCTGGAAATGACAGTGATAATATATTCGATATTTTGCATAACATGAGCCCATGTCTGTCGAATGAAACTTCAGATATATGTTACTAGTTTTATTAAACTAGGATTATGACACTATGTAAATTGGGGTCTTATGAGTGGTGGTCTCATGTACGAATGGGATCAAATGCATTATTTTCAGATGAGTAATTTCGAGTTTGCAATGCAATTTCTAAAAATGGATATATGCCTATCTGGGGGCCGTATATGACATTATAGTCATATTTGATGTTTTATGTTGATGTATAGAAGAAAATGTGGACTTAAAATATTTTTCAAAGTATAACTTGTAACATGCAAGTAGTACAGTGTATTATTTATGGACGTACTATCCGTGGGTGTATGGCGTTTATGAACATACAGGGTGGCCACAAAAAAGAGGAACTTTTTTCATATACCAATATCATACTGAATATTGCCATATAAGGAAATATTGTTTATATTTGCAGACATACAAATGTATAATTGTAAATGGAGAAAATCATGTATTATCATACATGAGTGTACATCGTGAGGCGGAATTTCGACCCTGACCCTGTTGGCATGCGGCATGTGACAGTCCAGACTAGCCAGTGCGCATAGTTCGCGTATTTGGCGCGCGGCCTGCCGAGGTCACTACCAGGGAGACGGGGACCGAAACCGGGAATCCCGCGGGAGGTCAACGCCCAAGACGGGGAGAACGGACATGACCAGGCCGAGAACGAACAAGAACAAGGAGAAAAAACGAAACACAAAGACAAGGATGAAAACAGGAAGGCTAGAACTAAGGGTACCAAGCCAAAGGAGAAGATCCTGGACCAACATAGGCCGAGCCGAATTCCAGTGTCCGAGGTAAGACAAATGAGTGATTTTTGTGTTTTTCGTGAGGTCACATCTGGGAAACTGATCCCTATAGTGTAAAAACGCTATGCCTGTTCTGGGGAAGTGCAAGCAAGACCCCCTCACCGGTTGACCGTAAGCTGAAGGAGGGAGGGAGGGAAGAAGGAAGGAAAGGAGAAGGGGGGAGGGAAATCAGTCGTACTTTGGAAGGAGGGGGAAGATATCCAATGATAGTTTTCAGCCCTTCCCCCCCCCCCTGTTCTTGACAGTATACCCAAGCTGGAGGTGAGGGGGGTATCACATGAAAATTACACCCACCCGTTGACCATTAAGCGAAGGAGAGAAGGGACTTAGTCATATTTTGGAAGAAGTGGGAATTTTGAATAAGTTCTCCGACCCACTCCCTCCCACTGACAGTGTCCTGAAGGTGGAGGGGGGGGATTTCAAGAAAAGTACCCCACGCCCGTTGTGCTTAGTCGTACTTTGCAAGGAAATGGGTAGGATTTAAAAAATATATATTTATGGGTATGCTATCATGTATTTGGCCCGATGTCATTTTACACCCGGGGAGTAGGTACCATTAGTTGAGAAATCTCTTAAGTATCTTCAGGTCTATTGACTCATTTTTACAAGTAGTTTTTCCACTGTATTTGGATGCGGTAGGAGACGTCGATTGCTATTTCATGTAAAATAGCACGTAAAAATCGCATCTTCTTTTGGGAATTCAAGCGTGCACCAAGGAACCCAATTGTTGTTGTTAGCGAGTTGAAATAAAATATGAATGAGTTTTCCCAGAAATTAGCAACCGTTTTAAAAAGAATGTTCGCCGAGCTCAACTGGCTTTGCATCGTCTTGTTATTGTTACCAGAAGTGGGTTTATGGAAGGCCGAGTGGGGTTTAAGACAGCTGCTGCTTTTTTTATCCTTCGGCAAGCACTCCACCAAAGAGTTTATGTACACTTTTGATTGCCAAACCGAACACAGTTGGTGCGTTTGGAGACAATTTAGATAAGCGAAGAGTTAAGGGACTTCGGAGGCCCATCAAATCTCGCCGGTGACGCGTTTTCAAATTAACCAACATTGCGCAGTGCGAACTTAGGTTCTACACCATGTTTTCACGAGTGGAAAATACATGTGTGG